>VZUI01046639.1:0-73516 GCA_013401135.1 Cettia cetti
CCCGGAGGGCTCGGGAGAGGGGCCGGCGGGGAGGGAGGGAAGGGGAGGGAGGGAGGGAAGGGGGGGCGGCTCAGGCCGCGCTGCTCATGAGCCGGCGGTGGCGGGGGGTCGCGGTCGCCCTCGCCGGGGGCAGCGGAGCCGTTCGCGGCGGCGGCTCGAGGGCGATGCCGGCGGATTTTCCTCACTGGAGTAGCGGAGCATCAAACATGGCGCTGCGGCCGCCTCCAGCTGTCCGGCCGGGCGGGCGCTCGGGCGCCTTCGGGCCGCTCCGGAGCCGCTCGGCCCAGAGCCGATCGGCAACCTTCGGCTCTTTCCGGAGTCGCTCGTCAGCCAGCGCCGCTCAGCAATGCTCGGGTTCTTCCGGAGAGGCTTTCGCGGGCGCCCTCCCTCCCCGCTCAGCCCAGCACCTCCCGTGACCTCCGCGCTCGGTAAACTTCGACTATTTCCGGATGACGCGGGCGTGAGACAGGTCGGGAGCTTCGGAAGGGCTGGGAGGAGGGATTTCCCCCCCCCGCTCGTAGTTCTTCGGAACTTCTCGTCGATCTTCGGAGTCTCTCGGGATCGGAGCTGGCGCAGCTTCGGGCACACTCGGCTCGGCTCGTAGAGACTTCGGCAGAGCTAGGCAGTGAGGTATTGACCAGAGGCTGTCAAGGCGGCCCTGGAGTCGCTGAGCACCCATTCCACTGAGGGCTTCCCCTGTCCGAAAACTCACCCCCAATCCCAATTCCTGGCTTCTAGAGGGGCTGGAAGGGGCAGCACCGCAGCCCCCCCGAGGCATCGTGAGGGCCGGCAGCCCTAAACGCAACATGGAAGCCTGGGACCCCCTTGGCTGTGAGGGTTCCCACAGTATCCACCGGGCCCGAGGAAGGGGCTTACCTAAAAAACCTCACCCCCAGTTCTATTAGCAGCCCTTCAGCCCTCAGCCTCAATTCCCAGCTCCTGGGGCAGCTGACAGGGACCACACTGTGGCCCCTCATGAGGGCAGACAGTCCTGAGGGTGACAGGGTGGCTGTGAAGGACCCTGGGGACCCCCAAGGCAGCCCATCTGTGGCAATGGGGCCCCTCCAGACCTGCCATTCTGGGGAGAGGTGTCCACCTGACCCCATGGTCACACCAAGCCATTATCCCCCCCAGAGTTGCCATACCACCACCAAGTTCACCATTTCACACCTAACCTGCAGAACCCTCCTCACAGCCACCACCTGAGCTTGGCAGCGGCCAAGCCCAACATCTCAGGGAGATAAAAAGCACCTCAGAACAGATTCCAGCAGCTCCCAGATTGTCCTGACTTGTCCTGCCTTGCCGCTGGCTGCCGAGGGCCCATTCCAACATGCTCACATCTTCCAATGTTCCTGCCATGCCACACGTCTCAGGGAGACACTCCCAGCACCTTTGCTGTGCCCACAGGTATTGCTGCTCCAGTCACCCAGCTTGGGGTGCTGCTCTAGGAAACCTTCCCAGAGTTTGTGTCCCGTCTGCTGCAAATTCCGAGCAGCTGCAAGATTAGGAGGAAGATAATGCTTTAATGCAATCACAAATAAACCCTTAAACATGAAAAGCTTCTTTTACTGAAGTGAACAGTTCTCATGGTGGTGTATTCAGGCACTGGAGAGTAGCTGGTACAACCACAAGCTGAGAGAAGAGGTCTTGTGCACTAAAGAAAACTACCTGAGGAGTCATGTCCATCCCTGTCTGTGCAATGATCCTGTGTCTACACAGAGAAGTAATTTTGAATTTTAAATATAAATCTGAAGGTGGAGAATCTGGTCTGGATGTTGTTCACTAGAGCAGAACTCAGCACAGATGGCAAAAGATAGTAGAAGGGTCTTGAGTATGTTTTCCTTTTGGAGTCAGACTCTGAGTTATTGAACAATGGGGTTGTACAGGGCAGGTTTAGGACACACAAGGATTGCAGTGTATCCAGAAGCTCTTCCACCTCTGAGGTATGTTCTCAGAAGGAAAGCTAGGAGTTGCCACAAAGGTCTCCATTAAAAGCAGCCCTGCAACTGGAATACTTTCTTACTTACATGCTACCCGGACGGTAGAGCCACCTCCTGCAGTGCCAGGAGGCCTTAGTGGGGCAGGGGAAGGTGACTCATGTGCTGCTTAGTGTCCCTTTCTGTGCTCTTTGTTCTGCATTGGAGTAAGGAAAATACCTGGGAGGAGGTGAGCTCATACATACACTGCCTGTGGGGAAATGGGGGAAACACTGAGCTTTCTTTTTGAGGGAAAAGCCCTCCAGCTTGCCAGCCTGTAAAGAAGTCCTGAGAAGAGAATATTTCCATCTGAACCCAGGAACAAATATTTAGAGCAATGGGCTCTGGCTGTTTTTTTCTGAGTCAGTTTTCCTCAGTAGCCTTCAGCTTGCCATATTAACTGATTCCCCTCCAGGAAAACTGAAGAGAGAAATAAGAATTACCAAAAAGAAAGGCCAAGTACTCCTCCACTCTCCCAAAATGGGAGAAGGGAGGAACTTCTTTCATAGTATGGGATTTGTACGAGAGCTAACAGATGTCCCAGCAGATGTGACCTGCTGTGGTCACAGCACACCTCTCCTGCTGGGAAGATAATTCTCCCTCCACAGCTGGTAGACTTGGCTGTTATTACTTGAAGGGTGCAAATACAGTTGTGTGTTCTGGCGGGGCTGGTGCCATTCCATGACTACCTCCTGGCACAGCCCCTCTCCAGGTACCCCCCTTTGCATGGAAGGAAATTTATCTCAAAAGCAAATTGACATCTATGGCTGTCTTTGTTCTACAGAAATAGTTGCCTGTAAACACAGCTGCAAAACAGCTTCTGAACTCCAAGATCTTTGGATAGAACACTTTTTGCCTGTTTAGAAAGGAAAAAGAATGGCATTTTCACCATATTGTCTGCTGAAGCTCCCAAAATATGCTGGCCAGGCGAAGGAGCCAGGCTTCCAGCTCTGCCTTAAAGCCCCTACAGAGTGAATTTCTCTCCCCAGCCATGTTTTTCCTTTCTTTTTATTTTTTTCCTGAGAAGAAAAAGCAGCTATGTCTCCCTTCTACCTTACGTTGGATGATTTGGCCAACAAATCCTGCAGATTTTAGAGCCTGAGTGAGTTCCATCTGCATTCACACCCTTCTTGCTGCGTCTCCATTTTGTTTTTTCTCCTCTTTTTCCTGCTAGCTTTATTAGCACCTGGGAACCCATGTGTCACAGTGGGCAGCTGGAGCCTACAGTGCTGAGCTCCTGTTTGAGAGCATCACCAGCCCTTTCTCCAGTCCCATCAGTCTCTCATGTACCTGCCACAGCAGAGACACAACCCCACAGCACAGAATGTAGCAGGAATGCTGGAGCTGTTGGGGAACTTAGGAAAGTACAGGATTGGGGTATTACTGGAAAATGGCTGTTTTCATGAAGGAATGCTTGTGAAAAGAAAAGTGTAAAGCGAGAAAAGCATAAAGCACAAAGCCATGGTCCTGGGAGTGAGTGAGGAGATACAGCCTTCTTATTGCTTGGCTCCAAGTGAAAACTCACAGCGATCAGAATGAGCAGGTCCCAGCTACAAGGTGGGATTTAGAAACCTGCTCCCCACCTCCCAGTCCCCATCCTCCTGCCTTCAGGAAGATATGGCTTGTTCAGGGAAGCTTTTGACCCTATAATCTGGTTGTCCTACTAGGTGACCTCAGCACTGTTCTGATGTGTCAGGAGTTAGATCCTACCCGGAGGAACAAAGGGGGAAGGAGAAGGGCAGTTCAGATGGTTGAGTTCAGCCTCTCACCAGCTCTTTTGGCCCTGCCAAACCTACAAACAGCCCCCATTTCCAGCTCCATTTGGAGGCTCCAGCATGCTCCAGGTACCTGCTTTCAACGCAGCACAGCAGCACCTCCCTCTTTTGGCTTGCTGCTTTTTCTGCACAGATCCTCTTCCAACACCCTCCAGACAAAAAAAGCCACCCAATGTATTAAAAAATTTAAAAAAGAAAAAAAAAAAAAAAAGAAAAAAAAAAAGGGTCCTGCTTGGAGCTTTCCCCATTCCTTCCCCTGCCCAGGCTCAACCCTTGGCAAACATCTCAGCCCTCCAGGGCACAGCTGAGTGCAAAATAAAGCTAATACCACCCAGGACAAGGCAAGCCCACACTAGGTGCTGGCACAGAGCAGGATGATTCACCTCCTGCCTGCTCTCCCTATGACCACAGCCTCCCAGAAAGGAAAACTCCTGCCACCTGTTTCCAGCCCAGTATGGGCAGTCTTGACCAAGGTGTCCCCTACCACAACACAACTCATGGTCACCCTCAAAGTCCTTCCTGCCCAGGGACAGGAAGCCATCATCTGCCTGGTCGCTCCCTGCAACTAAGCCCCAGAGAGCCGAAGTGTTTCCTTTTTGGATGGTTAAATCACTTCTAACAGCATCTCTACTTGACGTCTGTGCTCCCTTCCCTGCTCCTTGCAGCTGGGAAAACACCCTCTCACCCCAGCCCCACTCTATTCCTCTTTGCCTTACACCCACGCTGCTCTTCTCTTTCCCTAGGAATGCAGGTATTCCGCCACAATTTAAACATGTGGGGCCACATCCAAACCAAAATAGGACTCCTGTAACACTGCTGGTTCCTGCCCGCTAAACACTGGAGTGTGCAGGTAGTGATTTTCTCGGCTCCACCGCCCTCTACAGGTTTGCGCCATTTCCAGGCAAATCTCAGGGGAAAACAACGGCCACGGCCGCTCCCCAGCGCTGCAGGAAACGGAGGGCCTCACACCGTGTCATGCAAGCAGAAAGTGAGTGCTATTACTACATTTCGATTCCCTCTGGATGAGAAAACACGATAAAAACAGTCAGAGAGGTATTTTAATGTCTTATTTACACAGCACCCATGTCCCCAGCTCACTGCTGGCTCAGTCCTGCTCATGCCAGCAGCAGAAACACTCTGTATTCCCAAAAGTTTGCTACCAGTGGGCTGCAGCCTCCTAGTTTTGCCCCAAATCCAGCCCCTGGTAACAATTCCAAGGCTAAATAGCAAAGGAATACCGAGCACTTGGCACGGTTAATAGCCATCAGCCCTGCCAGGTGCTGGGGTGAGGCTTGCAGGGAGCCTGCAGTCCAGGTCCTGCCTTGCATTTTTTGGGCAAGCCTGATGAAGCCATGGAGCATCTGCTCAGAGTGAACACTGGCCTGGGTTATGGAGCTGGCAGCATCCCATCAGCATCACCAAGCCATAAATAAAGGAGTTTGGAGAGAAACCTGTGCGCAGCCTGGGCCGCTGGATCTGACCACAGCCCAGCCAGCCAAAACCTCACCCGGGAGGAAGCAAAAGCATCCAGGAAAGACCTCCCTGCCAGGGAGCTGTGTGGGGCCATAGAGATGGAAAGCAACAAGCCACCCGCAGTGAGAGTGAGATTTTTGGGAAAAACCCCCTGGATTTAGCCTCCAAGCAAGGCAGCAGCTGCCAAGCACAAGCTGGGAAAATCCTCATTGGCTCAGTTTTGTCAGCATGGGACAGTCTCAGTGGTGTAGACAGGGAAAAGAGCACAAATAAAGGGATGCAGACCCTCCTGCTATAACAAAATGTGAGTCGTGATCAGCTCCAAATCCAGTAAAAAGTATTTATTATTTCAATTACAATAAGCCCCACGCATAGGGTGAAAAAATAGTCACAAAAAACCAGCCCCTTCCATCCCTCCCTTTACATATAAATATTAAAAAATCCCTCTATGTCTCTGCTTTGTCCAGAGCAAGAAGACAACACACAGCACCTAAGCTCCTGTTAGTACTTTCCCCTCAAAACAAGTACTAAAAACATCCTTTAGAAAAATCCCTCAGCCCCATTCTGATCACTTCTCACACTAGTGCCAAACTAGCTATGGAGGGACAGAGTTTTGGGGCCACATGGTGCTTTTGGGGCTTGCAGTTTCCCAGGCAGAGGGCAGGCTCGGCATGAGAGCAGCAGCGGCAGGAACCACCTGCACTTGTCTGGGAAGCTTTAGGGCCAGGGAATCCTGGCTGGCCTGGCTTCACAGGGGACAGGAGGGAGAACAGGATGCTTCATCCACCCCATCACCACCTTGGTTACATCTTTGGTTATATCAATTTTTCCCTTTACACTGAAATTAAAGATAATCCCAGGAGCTGCAGCATCCTAGCACAGCCTTTGTGACTTGCAGCATCTCCCAGCCCTGGCCCCAGGCCTGCTGTCCCTAATTTTCCCATCAGCATCCTCTGAGGATAGGCCCTCCCAGAGAAACACAGGCTCCAAGACTGGAAAGATATCTGCAGTCCAACCCAGCTTTCCTGGCCAAGGGACTGTCACCACAGGGTACTGCACCTAAAGCTGCACTAAGTAAAAAAAATAAATATACTAATCTTTTACTAAAAAACGCTTTAAAATGCATTTTCCCTGAAAATTTCCAGTGTATTCCATAACACATGAAAAAAAAATAAATGAATTTCCTCCTCCCCCCCCAAAAAATATATCTTAAAATATTTTCAACCCTTGTGTGCGCATCTTTGACGAGAAGGTGGTACATCAGGTGTATTTAGACACGCAGAGAAACCTGCTGCTCGTTGGGGGTTCCTTTTATCACCTCAAAAACAGAAGGGTTTGCTGGGTGGCAGGTCAGGCTGGAGCACTGTGTGTCTAAATACAGGCAGTACCCATGGACACCATGCCTCGACACTTGGCCAGGTCATGGTGGGAAGGAAGAGACCCCCAAATCAAGTCATTTCACCAACAAGCCAGGGGGATGCAGAGTTTTCACAGTGGATTGAACCTTGGACAATGCCAGGGGTGAAGACATCACCCTGGCTGAAGAGTCGGGCTCTCCATAGCACGGAGAAGTGGTTTGAGCTGCAAAGGACTGGGGAAGCCCAGCTGTCGGCAGAGGACAAAGCAACCAGCCGCTGGTCCCCCTGGGCACTTGCCCATCACCAGACTTCACACTTCTTAAGGGGGTTCATGGGGGAGCCCGGGGGGCAGCTGAAGTGCTCTGCAAACTCCTGGGAGTTGGAGACAGTGCCGATGACGCGGAAACGCGAGGGGCTGTGGGGATCAGTGATGAGCCCCTCGTGTGAGCTCTCTGGTGTGCGAACTGAGCACCACACCTGTAAATGGAGAGCAAGGGGCCTGAGTACTGACACACATCACCATGGGGCCACCTCAGTGCTGAATCCAGCCTTTCTGCCTGCATGATGGGGGCCAAGGCAGCTCGAGCTTCAGCTTTGTATTCTTTTGTAACCAGCACCACCCCAATCTCATTCTCCATCCACTACATCATCTCTGGAGGACTCCATTTTGCCATCACACCTGCACAACCCCATCAGGGCATGCTCCACCCCCAAAAATCTGTGTGCCCACCCTCCCAAGGTCACCACATGGCCTACCTGTGCAAAGCCAACGAAGAAAAGCTGGTAGTTGGTGAGGCCGAGAGATGGGAGTGTTTCTTCATCCCCATTCTTCTTCAACCAGTTTTGATATGCCTGAAAACAAGGGAGCACAGCAGGCTCAGGAGACAACAAAAATCCCACCACACCATGTCCCTCTTCGAATCTCCCCCAGCCCCATGGTCCTACCCGGTAGGCAGCCTTCAGGCCCCCGTTGTCGGCAATGTTCTCCCCGAGGGTGTGCTTGCCATTGACTGCCTCACCGTTGACAGTGTAGTTGCCATACTGCTCCACCATGCACGCTGTCTGATGCTTGAAGGCCTCCACTGAGGAATTCTTCCACCAAGGACGCAGGTTGCCATCTTTGTCATATTCCCGGCCTGCAAAAACACAGTGGATTCTTCATATCATACTGGCCACCCCTCCAGCTGCTCAACCACCTGGCTGTGGTCATACCTTGGTCATCAAAGGCATGTGTCAACTCATGGCCCACCACTACGCCAATCCCACCAAAATTCAGGGACCTGCAGGAGGGTAATGCAGACGTTAGGAAAGCAGCCTCTGCTCTCCACAGCCATGAAACTTAGGCTAATATTTTGATATAGGAGGAAAGCTGGGAATCCTGCCCTGTTATCCCATGGTTCTTACTTGGGGGATGCACGGGTGTAAAAAGGGGCCTGGAGGATGCCGGCAGGGAAGACAATCTCATTCTTGGTGGGAGAGTAATAAGCGTTGACCGTCGGAGGTGTCATGCTCCACCTGCAGGAACACAAACACAGCCAACATGGCAACACAAACCATCACCAATGTTTGCTCCAACAACATCCACTTTTATTGCAAAGCCATTGTCCTAAATTTATCTCCCCAAAACCAGGACAGGCGGGTGGATACCAAATCCCAGTGCTCCAGATATGCTGATATTCCCCACTGAGTACAACAGGGAAGTGGAGCAGACGACTTACTGATCCCGGTTTGGTGGTTTCCGGAGCTGGTCAGCCGTGATCCTGGCTGAGAAGTTGTAAAACTGCATGACATTCTCAAAATAGAGGTCGGACATGGCCTCGTACTGCAAAAGATAAAGGCGTGAGTGGTGTGTGGTGATCGCCCAGCCCCACTCCTCCCTCCATAGTCACATCTGAGCCTCCAGAGCCAGCAGAGTTATGGCTTCTCCTGTTTCTCCTCCTCTCCAACATCTGTGGAGTCTCTGGAGGGCAATGAATCACCATTACGGAAAAGGGCTCCTCCTTTTCCCAGGCAGGGGATACCAAGAGCCCCAGCCACCCCAGGACTGGCCCACAGCTCTCTGGGAAGTCCCTAGAGAAGGGCCAAGGACATCAGTGAGATCATTCTGGAGGTAACCTGGAGTTCAAGGCTGCCCAGAGGCCACAGGTGATATAGACATATCCTGTATATACTACAGAATACCGAGGGGACGTATCTGACCAACTCACATCATTAAAGACTTTATCCAGCTCCTTGGGATCCATGATGAATTTGGGATAGCCAATCATGTTGTAGATGGCATCTGCCTGGAGGGTGACAAGGACCAGAGTGCTTTCACTGCCAGAGATGGAGGACAGGCTTGCTCGGTTCCACCATCCTCCACCTTTGCCCTCTCCCCAGCACAGCCACCAGTGCCTCACCTTCTCTTTGGCTGATTTCCTTGTCTCTTCATCCATCCACTGCAGGGTCTCCAGGCTTTCCTCGAAGGCAGTTTTAATCTCCGCGATCATTTCCTCCGCCTAGCCAAAACAAGGCAGTACAGTGTGAGTCCAAAGAGCTGACTTCCTGTCCCAGAGAGGTCAAAGACCTTCACACCACAGGGAGGAAGAGGCTGGGAGGCCAAAACAACACAGGGTGAAAAACCCAGCACATGGAGTTGCACAGTGAACACAACAAGGTGGACAGAAAAAACATTGTCTGCCCTGACAGTTCCACCATTGTACAGGCTTTCCCAGCATCAGGACTCGCATGCTGCTGCCTTGGGGACGTACCACCTGCTTGCTGTCCTCAGCAAAGGTGGCCTTGACAAACATGGCCCCTAGGGCGAAGCCCAGGTTGTTGTCCGTGTCACTGATGCAAAACTTCCAGCGTGGGAGGCAGCTCTGCATGGGACAGGAGGTGGTCATCAGTGGTGGCATGAACAAAGCCCCCCACATTACCACCCCTAGCTCCACCTGGCCCATCCAACTCTCTGGCACCCCAAAAGCTGCCCCACATCTCTATTGTTTGGATGCCACATGACAGGGCCTTGACATAAAAAGCCATCATTAATGGCACCATTTTAATGGCAATTCAGGGGCACTGGGGACTTCATCCTCACCTTCTTCGTCCCATACATCACTTCCATGAATTTTTCCTCAGCATCCCGGAAGCGCTGGTCAAGGAGTGGGCTGGTTTTCCGCACCAGGTTCCACATCATGTAGTTGTTGAGGAGGCTATGATGAGAGGTGGTGAGTAGGCAGCAGCACGTTCCTGCCCACCCTGGGTACCCGGGTCCATACAGGCTGGGGGTTCTCACCACTTATCTGTGGCCAGGATGAGGTCAGAGACCTGCTCCAGGTACTCCTTAGCATAGACCACAACAGGCTCTGACTCGTTGAGCTCCACAGGGTAGAAGACCGTGGAGAGGAAGGGCATCCAGTCCACAGCTGGTGCCAGCTCCTGCAAAAGCCACAGCACTGCTATGGACCCACAAACCATCACAGGGGGTGGCAGGTGCTTCTTGAGCTCGAATTGGCGGTATCAGTCCCCATTTGATGGATTAAGCTGACTTTGCAGAGGTTAGTTCCCATAACAGCAGCATCCTTGAAAGACTGGAGGGAAGTAAACAATTTCCTCCCACAGAGAAGGAAAAGAAAATGGGCTGGATGTCAGAGATGTTGACACAAGTCATTAGAGCCCCTTTGGGGACACTGGGAGGTGATCAGGCTGACGTCCAGGGGCAGCAGTGCCAGGAGGACATAAGTGCTGCAGTAGGATGGCTGCCGGCCCCAGGGGTGGTCCAGAGGCTGGAAGGGTCAGAGTAGGATTTCCCCAAGGAGGACATAGGCCAAGCTGTTGCACAAGAGCTTCCCAGGCTGTGTCAGCTGGTGTCAGGATTCCCAGAGGAGCTGCATCACCACCACCCATCCACCCCACTTCCCAAATCACAGGAGAATGGGGAAGCTTGCCAGCTCCATTTCTACCTTTAGGTCTCCTGCTGTCATTTTATGGTAGATGACCTCCTCATCCCGGTGCTTCTCTTGAGGGATGGTGATGTTGGCCAAGGCCGTCTCAAAGTCCAAGATCTGCTGCATCTGCTGCCGTGTTGATGCCTCATCGGTGCCTCCCAGGAAGATTCCCAGCTGCACCATGTAGTTCAAGTACCCAGCAAGTACCTGCATGGTCAGAAAGGTGGGATCAGCATGGCAGGTGCCGCCCACCCACCCACAGCATCCCCGAAGCCAGCCCACATTTCCCCCAACACCCTCACCTTCTCATTCTCCGTCTTGTTCAGGTAATAATCCCGTGATGGCAGGCCCAGCCCCGACTGATCCACCTGTATGACGTTGCTGTTGGAGTTCTTGGAGTCGGCGCTGACGTAGACAGAAAAGAAGGGCGAGGTGCGATAATGTGCTGTCACCTCCCGCAGCATCTCGTTGAAGTTGTCACCGGCACAGGTACCTGTGATGTTCCAGCCACCCAGCTGGGCACAGACAGCAACCAACTTTTGAGTAAGAAACAGCCATCTGAAATTGCTTCAATATCCCCTCAATATCTGTCCTGGGGGGAAACATCTTGCAAGGGGGCTAAAAAGCTCCATTATAAACCCTGCCTCTGCCTGCCTGACCTGGGGGATGCTCTTCTGCACGAAGTACCAAGAATGGAATATGGAGGGTACTGGGACTGCCCATGACTGAACTTTTCCCCCCACTTTGCAGAGGGAAGATGGCTTTTCCACAAGGACTGGGACAAACCTTTTGGATGAGTTCCATCAGAGGGGTGGCTTGCAGCTCCTCAATCTTGCTCTCATTCATGCAGGCTTGGTAATAGCGCTGTGCCTTGCGCTCTGCCTCGCTTGACACATTGGCCGTGGTGTTTTCTGCGGGAGGTACACAGGGAGAATCACATGGGACTCCAGGAATGGGCATCCACTGGACCCAGAAGGATTCAGCCCCATTTTGGGCAAGGCTAGGCTCCAAAAAGGCACCAAGGACTGTACCAATAGTCCCCACCATGCCCCCAAGGGCATCCCATTGGCCCCATCCCTTCCTGGCTTCTTGCTCCCCACCTGCTTTTCCACCCACAGTGACTGCTCCAACCATTTGGGGACAAAAGATAGAGAAAGAAAAAACAAAAAGCATTTTTATTTTTCCAGCTTTGATATTCCCAGCATCATCCAGTCCCAGGTTGCTGCCCTTGCCTCTGTGCTGGTGCCCACTAGACCTGTATTATTTATTCCTGTAAAAAGGAACAATAAACCCATTTTTCTCCTCTGCCTCCAAAACCTTCCTTTCATCTCCCCAGCAAAAATTCTGCTTCCCCAGAGGGTTTTTGGGTTTTTTTAATTTATTTTCCTGATGACACAGCCAGCACCTTTGGCTTCCCAGCTGTCTGGTTTTATTAACTAAAGGTCCCTCAGCTCCAAGGAATTCAAGGAAATGCCAAACACAACCACTTGGCTGGAGGCCCAGTCTCTCCTCCCGGTAAAACCAGCGCCGGATTTCTGCGGGAAAAGCCAGGGACAAAGCTGTTCCCGCGCCACCCCCTTTCTCTCAAAAGACAACACTCTCCGCAAACCTTCTCTTTCCAGATAATCAGCCCTGGCGTAGTGGAAAGTGCTGATAAGGAGCCGGTTGTTTGCTCAAAGCTTGAACAAACCGTCCCCGCCGGTTGCTCGGATAAACCGCTCTGCTTCAGAGTTTGCATGCAGAGGCTGAGCGCAGGACCCTCCCTTTGCTGGGGGAGTTTTGGCCCCCAGAAAATGGCTATACTGGCAGTCACAAAGGCTGGAAGTTACAGAACAGGAAAAACACATATCCTTGGGGTGATACTGGGGCACCACAGCCTCTAGATGCAGTCTGGAGTGCAAATCCTGAATTTTAGAGCTCCTGGGAATGCCACCATGGGATATATACAGCAGAGGCCTTTTCCCTACGCAGCACCAAAGACTAGCAACACCACAGTCAAACTTCTCAGGATGTAGGAGAGCAAACACAGCCAGGATCCGTTTCTCAGTGTCCTCATGGCATGTGTGTCAGACTGGTTTGACACTGGAATTCAGTTCCAATCCCTTATTTCCATGCATATGATTTTGGCATCGCCTGGACCTAACAGAGCCCTAAGCATTGCAGGGTCCCACGACTCCCATGCACTCACCCAGCAGGTGCTTCATGATGGCCTGGTTGTGCTCCCAGAGGTTGTTGAAGGTGCCCCAGCGTGAGTGACCATCAGGGAGGGGGTTGGCCTTGATCCAGCCCCCACAGGCATAGCTGAAGAAGTCCTCGCAGGGATTCACCGCACGGTCCAGCGAGCTGAGGATGGAGCTGGTGACAGAGATGCAGGCTTCCGACAGGCACACAGCAGGTGGCCCTGGGGGTCAGGGACAGGTTCAGCTCCTCTGCTGCAGCAGGATGAGTGGGACTACAGAGCATCCTAACCAAGCTGAAGGATACAGGCAAACACCCCATCTGGTGCCTGAGCATCCCACCCTTACCACCTTGCTCTAGGGCAAGCAATATGGCCTAGCATGCAGACCTATGTCTGAGCATCCTGCCTAATCATTCCATTCTGGGGCAAGCATCTCATCTTATGCCCAAAGATCCTGCCCAGTGCCCAGTCATCCACCCTGGGCTGAAGGATGCAGAGAAATGGTCCATCCTGTGCTCAGGCATCAGCTCCAGGATAAAGGATCAGAGAAACACCTTATCCTGCACCTGAGCATCTTGCCCTGGGGTTAAGGGGTGCAGGTGATCATCCTGTCTTGAGCCCAAAGATCCCACTCCACACCTGAATGTCCTGTTTGATACCCAAGAATCCTGTTCTGGGGTGAGTGGTGCAGGTAAGCATTCTACCCTTGCACCAAATATTGCATTCTAGGAACTCCCCAGCAACCCACCCTGATCAAGGGGGCAGGATCCCTGAGCAATTGTTTGCTTAAAGCTTGAACAAACCATCCCCACTGGTTGCTCAGATAAGCTGCTCTGCCTCAGTGTTCGCACGCACAGGCTGAGACCAGGATCCTCCCTTTCCTGGAGGAGTTTTGGGCCCCCAAAAATGACCAAAGGACTTACTGCCTCTGTACTGGAAGATGAGTCCCAGCAGACAGGCCACAAGCAGCACCACCAGCACCCCCACCAGCACCACCAGGTGCTTTTCAGCATGTGTCCGCTCAGCCCAGCACCCCCGGCTGCCCTGTAAGCCACGGAAGTTCACCTGCGGGAAGAGCAGCGTCGTCTCCCCGCTGGCAGAAAAACTCACTGATGCAGCCCCCATTTTGCTTCCCACAGCCCACAGCAGAAATTTAGCCCCAGCAAGTGATCCGTCATGGACTGGTCTGGGAAAGGCCACAGCTGCCTTCCAGAAACTGGGCAGGAAGGGCAACACAATGGCAGGAAAGGGAGCGGGACAGGCACTTTGGAAGGCTCACCTGCTGTCCTATGCCACTCTGAACCCCTCCTCAAGCACAGTGTAACCCCTTGGCTGTCCCTGTCCCCACTGCCAGCACTGGGACAGAGTGGGGCCTGCATCAGAAAGTGCCTTAACAGGATACTCCCACTCAGCCAAAAAACATCCCCAGGAAACATCTCGCTGTGACAGCAAGCAGAGACAGCCCTGCTGGGAAAAGTAAAAACGCATTTGGGGCAGAAAACACCATTCTAGAGACTGATGGAAGTGGAACGGGGGCCAGGACAGAGAGGATCTCTCCAGACCTGAACTCTTCCCAGTGAGGCTGGATACTGGCAGTCATGGGGTTTTTTTTCTTGCCACCCTTGGCCCTCTTTAAGCTGCTTTCCCACTGCTTGGGGAGGAATTAACCTAATTCCCTTTTATGAGGGGACAAAACTCCCAGTGCTGTGATAATGGCTCACCCCAACCATGCTGAGAAGGGGTTTGGCAGCAGAAAAACTGGGAGGTGGAGTGTTAAAACAGCAGAAACAGGATATGGCCCTGGTGGCTCCCTGTGCCAGAAGGGGAGCAAAGGGCAGCAGTGGCAGGAGCCAACATGGCTCTGCCCACACTGGACTTTATCCCTCAGACACTGGTGCCATGCAGAAACCCTTCTATGTCGCTTTGCTGCTTGCCAGGATACAAAATCCCCTTTTTCCTCCCTAAAAGACACATGAAGCTATACCTGAAAGCCATTGGGGTATCCATCACCGTCACCAAGGGAGTCCAGGGGGTCTTCGTCATCCAGTGTCGCCCGTTTGTAGGTCGACATCTGCACAGGGAGACCAGCAACAGAGGTGCTCAGCGGCCCAGGGTTGAGGAAGAAGGTGAAGGACAAGGAAGGTTTACACACCTTCTAAAGCCACCTCCTCCTCCGGAGAGCAAAATCCCAAATGGCTCTGAGGTAGTAAAGCACTACTACACAAATGCCGGAGAATGGTTATGGAAAGCAAAGAGGGCCCAAGCCAAGAGCTGAGCAAAGCCTGAACCCGCCTCACTTTCCCTTGAGGCCAGGTTGTGCAACCTCCCCTTCAGCCTGGAATAAATCCTCCGCCCTGCAGCGGGGAGAGGGACCCACCCTGTGCCAGAGAACCCCGGAGTTACAGGCACCTGGGAAGGGCTGGCAGCAGAGAAAATGGCTTTTCACCCTGACAGTACCAGCTCGCTTGTGCTCCACGCTTCATCTGTGAGCCCTGCGCACCGTGAAACACCCAGAGAGGTCCCTGTGAGCACCCAAAGGCGACAGCACCAAGAATTTCAGCTGTGGACAGGCTCCCTCCTGGCACTGTGTCCCCTGGGCATTATCTTGTGCCTGAGCCCGGCTCTTATCTCATACCCGGCAGAAAAACAAGGAAAACCTCACCGGCTGGCAGCCGGCCCTTATCATGCTGCTGCCACTGCTTCCTTCGCCCTGGCACTGCCCTGCCATCCAGCCAGATTGTCTCCCGACGGAGCAAACAACCCTTCACTCCCCACCGAGGGGGGGTGAGCACGCCAAAATCCACCCTGACCCTGCCAGCGATGGCCTGAACGGCACCACTCACAACCCTTCACCCGCAATCAGCACAGGGAGGGTGTTTACGCTCATCTGTATGTCCCCATCCTGCTGCCATCAATCCCAAAGGGATCAGTTGATCCAAACCCCACACAGCCGTGCCTCAGTTCCCCTGGCAGGATGAAAGTACTGGTTCTCAGCCTTGTTTCCAACAGAAGCATTCCCAAACCTCCCTTTGCACACTTAATAACAAGTCTCATCCTCTCCCCAGATCCCAAATCCCAGCCTCAGTTTAATTAACCACAAAACCCACCTGGGGAAGAGAAAGGGTTAAAACAAAGAGCTGGTTTCTTTCCTTGGTTGTACTGAAATCTCTGTTTGCAGCCCCAAAATCTTTTCTGTGTGCTTGCCTGGAGCCTGAGAACCATGAGGTGAAAGAGCCTCAACTGCAAGATTTTATCGTGGGGAAAATCTCTGTTTGGATCCTATTTTTTTCCCAACCCTTTTCACTTTTTCCCACCTATTTTAGTACTTCACACATGGCTGAAATTGGCAGCTTTGAGAACAAATCCCCATTCTCGCGGTGGGGGGAGTTTCCATTAAGCCCCCATGACTCCACAACAAATTCCTGGAATCCCAGCTTTCGTTCCATTTCCTGAGGAAATGATTTTTTTTTCCCCCTCATCGATCCCCCACCCCACCTACCCCAGCCTGAAAACAAGAAAAAGACCAAAAAAAATCCCTTTCTGTTCTCTCACTCAAGAGATGTGCTGGCTCAACCCTGTACCAGCCATCAGAGAATCCAAACTGAGCCCGAGCTCCCCAAACCACCCCCGAGAGGCACCGGGAGTGACCTCCCCAGCATCCTTAATTTGAGGGGAAATCAGGCCCGGGAAGTATTTTAAACACCCATATTCTCCATATTGGGGGCACAATAGCACCTCTGGGTCCTCCACACCCCTTCCCAGCACTTGAAGCAGGAGCCCCTGCTTTTTGGGGGGCAAAACGGGGTAGTTTTGGTCATACACTTCCCCCCTCCAAGCCATTATTTGCTTCCATCAGAATAAAAATGCATTTTCCCCAGCTCCAACAGGGTGGGGGGCACTCAGGGGTGCACGGGGAGGGGGCACCCACACTTTGACCCGCAACACAAGGGATTTTCACTCTCTTTACAACTTATAAAAATCTCAGCATTACTTTAAATAGCCTGGTTTTACCCCAAACCCTTCCTTCGCTTTATAAACAATAAGCCCCACTTGCTCGGAGCCGGCACACCCCCAGGAAGATTCGGGGGGCGCCCAGCGCCCGGCTCTGCCCCGCCGGGGGAGCCCCTCGCCGGTACCGGGGCACCCCGAGCCTCCTCTGGCTCCTTTCAATTCCCGTCCAGGCGCCATTTCGAAGCAACCACGGCCGCGACTGCGACGGCGACTCCTCGCCTCCCTCCAACCCCCCAACTCCACCCTGAACCCCCTAAGGCGCCCCCAAAGCCCCGTCTGGCAAAGCAGTACCCACCCCCAGCACCCATGGGTGCCCCCGCACCTTTATGGCCCGGATTCAGCGCCCAGAGAGGCTTAGCCTGCAAATTAGGATGTCCGGGGGCAATTAGAAACTACTGGCGTTAATTAGAGGTGCCGGTGTTACTGAGGGGTGCTAGGAAAGGGGTTTGGGGGAGTCTCCAGTTTTGCAGGGAGCCGTGGCTGCAGATAAATTATTTTTTAAGAAAAGCTCAAAAAACAGCAAAAAAGGGGTTAAACTTTACCAAATAATAACTTTTAAAAAAGTAGGGAGGAGAACAACCCAACAACCTAGCTTGGGAGCGTTCACAAACAGCCCCACAAAAGTGGGTTCAGCTAGGCGGGGGGCGCCCCCCTCCCTTTACAGAAGGAAACACGGTGCAATCCCTCGCGGGTCTGGGTCGAGAGTGGTTTTGTGGGCGGCAGGGGTGTTGAGGGGGGCACCCATCATCGGGTCCTCACCTGGTGAACCCATTAGCCACAAAGAAAAAGCAGCGGGGGGTGCCCGAGTGTGCAGCGGGGAGTCCTTGGCGGTGTATTCGGGGGGGGGGGTGTTTCTTGGGATGCAATGGGGGAGGGGTCCAACGACAATTTCATGGGGGTCCCTAGGGGGTGCAAAGGGGGTCCTACAGGGATGCCGGTGGCTCCCCCGGGATGCAATGGGGGGGTCCTATGGGGTTACAAAGAGCATCCCATGGGAGATGCATCACCCGGTGCCCCGCTTCGCCCAAGCACCTCCCACTCAACCACCCCCAGATTTGGGGGTGTCGCTGCCCCCCCCCACCACTCACCATGGCCGTCACCCCACTCCCGCCGGCCCCTATGGGGGGAGCGCCCGCTGAGCCCCGGGACCGCTCGTGACGCCGCCGCGGCCTAGCGAGGCTGAAGAGCAAAGGATGTACCTGGGATAGGAAACCAATGGAGCCGCGGAGGGACGGGCTTCCCGCACGCCTCCCTTTAACTCTTTCGGGAGGGCCCCAATCTCCGTTTGGGGGGACCCCACGTGCCCGGCGCTGCCGGCAGCAACCCCCCGAGGAAGCCCTGGCTCCCTGACCGGGGGGGATGTGACGTCTCGGGGCGGGCGTGCAAGGCGCTATCCCGGCGGCGGGCGCTTGTGCAAGCGCGAAAGCACGTGGGGCTGCAGGGCCGCGGGGCGAGGGCGCGGGGCTCCAAGCGTGCGGCCGTCCAAGCGCTGTCGTGCAAACACACGAGCGTGTGACCGTCAAAACCACACGCGTGTGCGAGCGAGTGGTACCACCAACAGCCCCAGCGCGCGTTCGTGCGACGGGCACGCGCGCAGTTGTGCAAGAGCGTGCACAGGCGGCCGTGCGAGAGCGCGGGCGTGTGCTGCTTGCACGGCTGCACTGCGTGCGAGCACACACGCACACACTCGTGCATGCCTGCAACTGTGCAAGTGTGTCAGCGTGAGCTTTCCCACACCAAAAAAGCACAGAGGGCTGCACTGCCGTGGTGACACGGATGGGAACACGCTGTGCCACCTCCTCTCCGCGGTGCCTCCACCCCATGCACTGCCCCGGTGGCCTGAGCCCTGACGCACTCATCATACCCATCATACGGGGCTGCAAAGCGCTTTTGCTGGGCTGCGAAAAGTGCTGAGGGGGTTGACGGGTGAAGAGAAGGTAGAAAGGGGAAAGGGTTCCGGAGGGCTTTGGAGGGTCCGCAAGAGGTTGTGCCCGTCCCCTGGCATCGTGGTGGTGTTGGGGCTCCATTGGTTGCACGCCGAGGCTCCCGGGGAGCGGATTTGTGGGCTGAGACCGCCACCTTCTGGGAAGCCACGGGCGGCTCCGCGGGTCACGGAGCCCCCCGGACCCCGCCGTGGGGAAATTTACGCTAGGCTCGGAGTCACCCCCTCCCCCTCGCTCCCGTCACCACGCCGTGTTTATTGTAGGACCTAGAGTAACGCTACAGCATCCCAGCAAGGGATGTCCCATGGGCTGCTGCAGGAACCCGTGTGGGGAAACTGAGGCAGGGAGACCCTACTCAACTCCACCACCCCACCCTACCCCTCACTGGTGCCGCTAGCACGTTTGGGTGAAAATAATGCATAATACCGCAAAACACACATCTAACCCACCAAGAGGCACCCCAAACTCCCACATGTGAAGCGGGGGAAGGTTGCTCAGCACGTACAGCCAGGCTTGGTGCACCCCAGTCCTCCCAGTCCTCCCAGTATAACCCGGCAGAGGGCACCAGTAAGCCCAGTTTGTGGCCTTTTCTCCCCCCGCCTCCCCCCCCCCCACCTTTGCTGGCAGCAGGGGGAGGGTGGAGGAAGGGGAGGAGGAGGAGGCGAAGGCCGGGTGCGGGGGGATTTAAGAGCTCGCGGTCCCCCCAGTCCGGCCTCCTCCTGCCGCCCAGAGGGACGTGGGTGTCGGGACCCAAGTTAGTGCGGGAACGTGTGTGACAGCCCCCATCCCCGGTAAGGACCCCCTGGGGGCACCGCTGTCATCCCGGGGAAGGAAAGGTCTCCGCTGAGAGAGGGGTGAGGGGGCGTGCAGCGGAGGGGAGGTGCCATGGGGATGTGGGGGCGATGGGGACAGGAGAGTGCCATGGGTGCTCGGAGGTGCCACGGGGATACGGAGTGTGGTGGGGACGTGGGTGTGCAACAGGCACACGGGCCTGTGGTGGGGACACGGGGGTGTCATGGGGACGTGGACGTGTGATGGGGACGTGAACGCGCAACAGGGACACAGGCATGTAACGGGGACACAGATGTGGTAGGAACACGAGTGTGCAACAGGGACACAGGCAGTAGGGACACGGGTGTGCAACAGGGACATAGACATGCAGTGGGGCCACGAGTGTGTGGTGGGCACACAGATAGGGGATGGGGCATGGACGTGCAGCAAGGACATGGATGTGTGAGGGGACATGGTCATGTGGGGACATGGGTACACAACAGGGTTACAGGTATGTGATGGGGATGAGCCCATAATGGGAATAGGCTAGGGATCGGGACAGGAGTGTGTGATGGGCATATGGGTGTATTAGTGAACATGGGCACACATGGGATGTGGTGGGCACACAGGTGTGTGGTGGGATTGCAGACATGCAGTGGAGCTATGGACATGGGATGGGACACAGACATGACAGGGACGCATGATGGGGACACACAAGAGGTGCACAAGCACATGCTGGGGACATGGCCACGTCATGGGATCCGCCACTGTGCCACAGGGGCCGTGCTGGCTTCCCTCAGCTTGGGTTGGTGACAGCGAGGTGACGCCTCATGGGACTGATGGCCAGGGGAGGAGGCGCAGAGGGAGGGTGGTAAACTGGCATGTCCTCAGGGGGTCACATCGGTGACTGTGCAGGGAGGGGACATTTCAGTCCTCGCTTGGCTGACCCTGGGGTAAAGGTCTTGGTAGGGAAACTGAGGCACGAGCAGGTGCCACCCACCCTGCAGCTCTCTTCTGGCAGCGCCCGCTCAGCGCCGCAGAATGAAGGCTCTGTTCGTCCTCCTCCTCACCCAGCTCTGCTCAGCATCACTGGTTCCAGGTAGGCGAGGTTTGCAGGGGCAGCGCCCCAAAAAAGGTACTGTTGGGTGCTATGAGCCTGGTTCCCCTGCAGAGAGGGAGAAGGACCCCGAGTACTGGCGGCGGCAGGCACAGGAGACCCTGCGGAACGCTCTGCGGCTCCAGCACCTCAACCAGAATGTGGCCAAGAACCTCATCCTCTTCCTGGGGGACGGTGAGATGGGAGGGGAGCACCCACTCTGGGCGGGAACAGCAGGGCTGGGGGTTGTGAGGGGTTGATGAAGTGGGTGCAGTAAAGTCAGTGCTGTGATAAACTAGGGCTTCAACACATTGGGTGTTGTGGAAAAATAGGTGCTGTGGTGTTTTGTTCTGGGGTAAACTGTGTGCTGGTATGAACTGGATTTGCAAAAAAAGTGGGTGCTATGGTAAATTGAGCTTACAATAAATGGGGTGCTGGATAAACTGGATTTGCAAAAAACATTGGTTGCTGCAATCAGTTTGGTTTGCATTAAGTTGGGTGCTGGGGTAAACTGGGTGCTGGTATGAACTGGATTTAGAGTAAGTTGAGTGCTGTGATAAACTGGGTTTGCAACAAAATTGGGTGCTGGGGCAAACTGGGTTGCAATAAATTGGGTGCTGGCATAAACTGGGTCCTGCAGTGAACTGGAATTGCAGTAAACTGGATGCAGAGATAAACTGGATTGGCAAAGAATTGTGTGCTCAGGTAATTTGGTTTTGCCATAATTAGAGTGCTGGGGTGAACTGACTGCAATAAATGGGTGCTGGGATAAATTTGGTTTGCAAAAAAATTGTGTGCTGGAATAAATTGGATTTGCAAAAGGATGGGAGTTGCAATAAAGTGGGTTCTCTGATAAACTGGCTTTGCAATGAAAAGTGGCTGCTGGGATAAACTGGCTGCACAATAAACTGGGCTTTGCAAAAAATTGGTTCCTACAATAAACGGAGGGATGAGGTAAGCTGGATGATGGGCTAAAGTGGGTCTGCAGTAACCTGAGATGAGTAGGGTTTGCATGGAGCGGGTTCTGCTGCCCAGTGTGGCCGGGCTGTCCATGCATGGCTGATGGTATCCTGCAGGAATGGGTGTCTCCACGGTCACGGCTGCCCGCATCCTCAAAGGGCAGCTGCAGCATGGGCAGGGCGAAGAGAGCCTGCTGGAGATGGACAAGTTCCCCTTCGTGGCCCTAGCCAAGGTGAGCCCCCCAGGGTGCCCACAGGGACACAACACCCACTGCAAGGTCATGGGTGGGTGGCATTGACTGAGCCGAAATTAGGTCAGGGGCGGACAAAGGGAGCTGGCTTCGGTGCTTGCCGGCCATGCCAGAGGCCGGCCATGGGAACGGGGAGGGGGGTAGGAGGAGCCTGCCAGCTGAGGGACACCATGGGACCCCCCCCCTGCTTCTCCTGGGGTCGTTTTTCTGAACAAAACATTTTAAAATAATAATTCAATCTGAAGCAGCCACCTCCGTTCACCCTGTGGGGATGCTCGTGGCAGTGGCTTCTATCTCCCTGCTGAAAGATGGACTGAAAAAAGGCTAAAGGCAACAAAATGCAGGGTGGGGGGGATGTGCCACCACAGTGGAGGGAGAAGGGGGTAAAATACGGGGGAAGGGGCAAAAGAGAGGGGACATAGGTGGGATGGGGGTCTGGTGCAGCCAAACAGCATTCCCAGCATTGGAGTGATGGTGCTGTCAATGGTAGTGGTGGTGGTGATAACTATGGTGGTTTATCCATCTCCCACCTTCCAGACCTACAACACCAATGCCCAGGTGCCTGACAGTGCAGGCACGGCCACCGCCTACCTCTGCGGTGTCAAAGCTAACGAGGGGACACTGGGAGTCAGTGCCGGTGTCACCCGGGACCGCTGCAACACCACCAAGGGCCAGGAGGTGACTTCCATCCTCCGCTGGGCCAAGGAGGCAGGTGAGGGACTGAGGGACTCCTGGACAGGAGGGGGATTTTGGGTGTGTTCTCACCATTGTCCCCTGAATTGGTGGTGCAGGCAAGGCCGTGGGCATTGTCACCACCACGCGTGTGACCCACGCCACGCCCAGCGCTGCCTACGCCCACTCTGCCAACCGCGACTGGTACTCGGATGGAGAGATGCCCCCAGATGCCCTGGAGGGTGGCTGCAAGGACATCGCCCGGCAGCTGGTGGAGAACATCCCTGAAATCGAGGTAGTGATGAGGACACCAAGAACATGCCCTAGAGTCAGTGGAGATGGGACCAGAACAGCCTGGAATGGGGGTTGGAGCCACCCTAGGGACAGGGTCATAGATAGATATATGTGACCAGGACCACTAGTGGCTGAAGAGCCAGGACTCCCAGGAGAAGTTGGGCTGGAACCACCAAGGAGTGCAGGGTCAAGACTGTAAGTGGGTACAAGACAAAGACCATCCCTGCAAATGTGAGGCTAAGACCACCGGTGGGTGCAGGACCAGTATTGTGGGTAGATATGGGGCCAGGACCACCAATGGGTGCAGAGTTGGGATCCTGAAGCAGTGGTGGACTGGGACCACCCATGGATGCAGAACCAGGACCACCCAATGGTCAGAGTCAGAGACCCCAGCAGATGGGGGATCAGGACCACCCATGGGTACAGACTTGGGACCCTCATCAAATATGGGACCAGGACCACCATGGGTGGGGTACCACACTTTCAGGTGGACATGGGACCAGGACACTCAAACATAGGTCTGTGATCACAAGCACCCGTAAGACCAAGCCCCAGTCCCACAAATCCATCTTAGCCTCCTCTCTTCCCATACTTCCCAGACCCAAAACTCTTCCTTTCCCCCCCAGTTCTGCTCCTTGCAGATTTATGCAGAAATTCAGCACTGTAAATAAATCTTCTTCTGTCCTTCAAAATAACCCCAAAGCAAAACATCCCAGCCTGTTATTTAGCTCTTTAATAGCCTCTTTTGCTGGTTTTTTTTTTCCCTTTAATATAATTTTAACTCTGTCCCTGGAAATAATTATATAGTGGGGAAAATACTTTTCTTTTCCCTTTTTTTTTTTTTGTTAATAATTTTGGTGTTGGTGTTTTGCAGCTTTATAATTCACCTTCTACGCAGAGAAAGGGGGGAAATACAAAAAAAAACCCATAAAATCTCTGCTAAGTTATAAATAACGGAGGCCAAATAAATCCGGCTCCAAAGCAAACAGGGAGAGCTGCAGGATGGGGCTCCATCCCAGCGGGTTCATGTGGGGATCCTGATGCGGAGCATCCTTCCCACAGATGAGGGGGAAAAAATATTCAAAAAGCCAAATCCCTGCTGGAAATGTTTATTTTTGTCCTGGGTTTTAATTAATAGGAAGAGATTCAGGGTTATTTTGAGTGAGGTGAAATTCCTCGGGTGTTTTTGCCCTCAACACCAGGGCTTTCCTGGACATCAAACTCCACCCCTTCAGGGTCTTCCCCCATTAAACCTCAAGTGAAGGGGGAAATTTAAAATAATTAAAAAATATTTAAAACTGTATTTCCTCCCCTCTTCTGCAGGTTATCCTAGGTGGAGGGCGGAAATACATGTACCCAAAAAATGTCAGTGATGTGGAATATCCCCATGAGGAGAAGCATCGGGGCACCCGCCTGGATGGCAGGAACCTCGTCCAGGCATGGCAGGAGGCCAAGCCCCGCAGCAAGGTGACAGGGACTCTCTGGGAGTGGGGACACACACATTACTGTAACCCTACAGAGCCATTCCTGGGGCATGGAATATTTTGGGGAGCGTCTGCAGGGATGGCAGAGGCAATGGAGAGGTTACAGTGCCTGTCCCTTGTCCCCAGGTTGCTGAGTATGTCTGGCACCGACGAGGGCTGCTGGCGCTCAACCTCAGCCACGTCGACTTCCTGCTGGGTGAGTCCCTGCACCCAAGGGTGTCCTGGCATCATCTGGGGCTTTAGGGGAACCCCTGTCCTGTCCTGGGGTGCTGGGGCAGCTACAGTGGCCAGTTGTCCTCCCAATGGTGCTGCTGCCTCCAACAGATAGTGGTACCCTGTCCTGGACATGCTGGTAGCCCCCAAAGATGTTTCTTTTCCCTTGGAGATGCTGGTACCCCCCAGATGATCCTGTAACCTCCCTGGGGATGCTGGTCCCCCAAAGGGATGCTGTTACACCCCCAAGGGTGGTGCTACTGCTTGCCCCCAGGGATGCTGGTATTTCCCAAAGAGGCTGCAATTTCTGTGGAAATGCTGGTGCCCCACCCTGGGGATGCTGGTGTGCTCTCAAGAATGTGCTGCCCACCAAGGACAATGTTACACCCCCAAGGATTCTGCTACTCCCACCCTGGGCCACATCTCCTCCCTAGCGATGCAGTTCTTTTGTCAGCAGTGAAATTCCCATCCTATCTGGAATGTGGAATCCAGCCCAGCCGGAGGAAGGAAGGGCTGGGATTATCCCCCCGGCTTCTATCTTATCTTCCTGAATCCGATGGTGTGTGAAACATTTGAGTCAGCACGAGGAGCAGGATTTGGGCCCCATCTTTTTCTTTTGGTGGGAAAAGGATGTCCCCAGCAGTGTCCCTGTCCCCAGGCCTCTTCGAACCAGGGGACATGATGTACGAGCTGGACAGGAACAATGAGACAGATCCATCCCTCAGCGAGATGGTGTCTGTGGCCATCAGGATGCTCCAGAAAAATCCCCAAGGGTTCTTCCTCCTGGTTGAAGGTGGGAGGTTCATGGGGGTGCAAAAATGAGGGATAGGAGGGGGCAATGAGGGTGCAAAATGGAGGGATTGGATAAAAGAAGGGTGTGAAAGGAGAATAAAGGGGGTAATGGGGATACAAAAAGGGGAGGGAAAAATGGGATGATGGGGTGAAAAGAAGGTGCAAAAAGGAGGGGAATTGGATAAAGGGAAGGTACAAAAAGTGAGGATTGGAAGGTGCAAAAGGATGATAAAGGGGGTGCTGGAAGAATAAAAATGGGGATTAACGGTGATGGCGTGAAAGGGAGGATAATGGTGAGAGGAGAGTGCAAAAAAACAGGATGACAGGGAGGAAGGATAAGGGGATGATGGGGGATACAGAAATGACAGATAAAGTGAATATGGGGGATGCAAAAAGGGGGTAACGGGCAATGAAAGTGCAAAAAGGGATGGGTGAAAGGGGTGGAGTGCTAAAACAGATAAAGGGTACAGGGAAGAAAAGGAGGAATAAAAGGGCTGATGGGGATGCAAAAGGGAGGGTGTGGGCTGTAAAAAGGGGGGAATAAATAAGGTAACGGGGGGCACAGAAAGGGTGCAAGGCTGGGAAGAGGAGGGCAATGCCAAGCAGTGCCAGGTTCTGCAGGCGGCCGCATTGACCATGGGCACCATGAGGGGAAGGCAAAGCAGGCGCTGCACGAGGCGGTGGAGCTGGACAGGGCCATTGGGCTGGCCACACGCCTCACTTCCACCCAGGACACGCTCAGTGTCGTCACCGCTGACCACTCGCACGTCTTCACCTTCGGCGGCTACACCCCCCGTGGGAACCCCATCTTTGGTGAGCCCTGCCCAGCCACGGCACCAGGGACAGCTTGTGGATACCCTGGGGACAGCCTGGGGACACCCTGGGGGGATTCCATCCTGCTGACTGTGCCACACCTCCAGGTCTGGCCCCAATGCAGAGTGATGTGGACCGCAAACCCTTCACCTCCATCCTCTACGGCAATGGCCCCGGCTATAAAATCGTGGCAGGCGAGCGAGAAAATGTCTCTGCCGTGGATTTTGGTGAGTATGTTTTGGGCCAAAACTCCTTCAAATCATCCCAGCTTGACTAAAATGAGCTGGGTTCTTAAACGATTCTCACTTTTGCTGTTTTCCCCCAGCACACGCCGACTACCAGGCTCAGTCGGCTGTGCCGCTGCGGCAGGAGACCCACGGCGGTGAGGATGTGGCTGTGTTCGCCCGTGGGCCCATGGCCCACCTGCTGCATGGTGTCCACGAGCAGAACTACATCCCCCATGCCATGGCTTATGCTGCCTGCATCGGCTCCAACCGAGGCCACTGCAACACTGCTGCCCACCCTGTCATGCCCGTCTTCCTGCCCTTCCTTGGCCTTCTCCTCCTCCTCCTCTGCTAAAGTGCCTATTGCAAATCACCGAGGGGGATTTATTTTTAATTCATCCCCCCTTTTTATTTTTTTGTGGACAGTAGCACCCGGGGAAAAAAGAGAGAGAGAACAGAGAGACTCAGTGGAGCTAAAGCAGCTGCCGGTGGTTTGGTGCTGGGAGCTGCCTCTGTAAATACATGGTTCCTTCTCTGTAATTAGCAGCATTCCCTGGCCTATCCCAAACCCACCACAGGATTTGGGATGGCAGCCGGAGTCTCGGCGGATAAAACTCCCTCTTTGAGCGAAATGCAATGGGGCTGGGTCCCAAAATGCCTCTGCAGTCTCTTGGCTAAGGACTGACCCTGGTGCCCAGCTCGTCACATGCATGGGGAGCCAGAGACCACATGGAGATGGGAGAAAAAATTAACTCATCGGGTTAATTTGTCCCTAAACTTGGGTTGTGTTGTCTCCTCAGTGATTTTTTTTGTTTAAAATTCTTCGGGTTAAAGCAATTTGCTGCCCCGAAGGGGATGTGGGAGGGGTTGGGGCTAGGATTGTTGAAGGAGGGGTAAAGGCAGCAAAGCGGGATGTTCATTAGGGTGAGGTAATTAGGGGGGTAATTAGTAGGTGGAGTCGAAAGGGGAAAGGGTTTGTTCAGCTGGAAGGGTGCTGGGAGTGTGAGGGTTGGGCAGGGTGAGCGACCCTGGGTGTGCAAAGGGTGCTGCAGAGGCCAAATGTCACAGTGCTTGTGCCAGTGTCACTGTGCACTTGCAGATGCTGCCTGAACTGAGCAAAAGGTGCCTTGAGTGGACAAATGTCACTCTGCATTTGCAGGTGTCCCTGAGATGTCACGGTGCATAGTGCCTTGCATGTGCAAATGGCTCAGTGCACATGCAGATGTCACTGTGCTCGAATTCCCCCTCCATGTACAAAAGCCACTGTGCATGTGTGACTATCACTGTGAGTCACCGTGCACATCCATACAGTGAAAATGTACAGTGCAACCATGTGCCAAAGTCACTGTGCTTGTGCAAATTACCCTGGCACGTGCAGAAGCCTCTGTGCAGACATGGAAGCCCCACGAGTTCCCATGAGTTCCTGTGCTTGTGCAAATGGCTGGGAAAACACTGCCCTGTCTCCCCCAAATCCCCTAGGTCCCTCCAAAACCCCGCTAAACACCCTCCCTTGGTTTTTTATTCATTCACCAGTTCTACAATTAAAAATCCAGTTCCTCATTAAACAGGATCCTTCAGACTGGGTGCAGGCGGTGACCCCTGCAGGGTTGGATTTGGGGGGGCTCTGACAACACCCCCTTGCCCAGTGCCCTTTGTGCGCCCCCCCCCTCCCCCCCAGAATCGCTGAATCCAAACCAATGCCTGGCTCTGGTACTTCCCAGAACTCAGGCAGTCCCAAGCTATGTTTAACCACTCCTGGGGTGCCGCATGGTTTTTGGGGGTTGGGGGGAGTGGGAATCACTTTCCCTTGGCCGGGGGTTGGCAGGATGCCAGCGGCCACAGCCAGATGCCAATCCTGATGCCGGTCTGACCAGCAGAGCTAAAAGAGGCACCATTTTTGGGGGGATGAGGGCATGGCCTGCCATATTTTGGGGTGCATGCAGCACCCCAAAAATAGGGACTATCAAAGAAAGGCTTTGCTTGGCCTGGCTGCTGTGAAACCCCAACATTTGGCTAAATTACCCTCCAAAATGAGTATTTTTACAGCCCCTTCTGATTTTTGGGGACCCCCTAGATATTGGAGACCCCCCTCCCACTGTAGCGATAAATAAACCTTTATTTTATACAGGACTCACAGGAACCACAAACACAGTTTGGGAGGGTGTGAAAAAATATTCCTTCTCCTTCCCCCAATTCCAGTCTCCGGCTCATTCTGGAACTTTTTTCCCTTAAAATAAAGGCGGGGGGGAGCTCCACTTTGGGGTTACCCTGGATTTGAGTCCCCTTTTTTCGGGGAAGGGATGATGCTGGAGTTGGACCCACTCTTCATTTTGGGGTCATGGCAGAGGGGGAGCTCCTCTGTGGTGCATCACCCCCCTCACCCAAGGGGTTTTTGGGGTGACAGAGATTGTCTGGAGGGGGGCACAATCCCAATTTTTTTGGGGGTGGTCCCCCAAATCCTGCATTGGGGATGATGGCTTCAGCTCCTGGCACGGGGGTGGCACACAGAGGGGGCGAAGCGGTGACACCCCCGCGGGTGGGGGGGGTGTGACTATGAGCCCTGTGGGAGGGACATCAGTGGGGGCATCCCAGTGTGGGCACCCCCATGCTGCACTGGTGGAGTCGGGGGAAGAGCCTCACTGGATTATGGAGGGGCTGCTCCAGCTGGATTTTGATCTCAGGGCAGGACGGGTCAGGCAGGCGACGGCCTGGGGGAAAGCGGGGGGCCATGAGCACCCCGAGGGGTCCCCCAGCCCCGCAGCGCCCCGACCCCGGGATGCTGGGCTACCTGGGGGTGTCCCGAGGAGGTCATCCGGCCAGGGGCTGTCAGTGAAGGCGTCACGGTGGCTCCCCGAGGGCGAGCGGCTCTCCTGAGGGGGCGGGGGGGAGCCATGGTCAGAGAGGCGTTGCCCAGCCCAGACTGCTCACCCGGACCCTCCGATCGGGCTCCCCGTACCCGTCCCGGCTCGCCGGGCTCCTCCGCGGCGCTGCCGAAGCTGCTGGCGCTGGAGGAGGAGCGGGAGAAATCCGGCGGCTCCGGCTTCTCGGCCCTGCCAGGGATAGTCCCCAAGGCCAGGGACAGTCCCCAAGGCCACAACAGGTTGGCACCGCGCCTCGTGGCCACCACCGTGGCCAGCTGCGATGCTGTGCTGGCTCCAGGACACCCTGTCCCCACACCACCCCGTCCAGCACACTGGATCCTCATGTCACCCTATCCCCGGCAAGTCCCTGTCCCCACCCCATCCCAGCCCTGGGAGGTCCCAGCCCCATGCAGTCCTGTCCCCATGTCTCTTGTCACCATAGCAACCTGTTCCCATGTCATGTGTCCCTCTGCCACCCACCTTCATGCCAGCTTGTATCCAAGCCACGCAAGTGCCACCCCACAGCCCCCTGCCCCCTGGGTGACTGTGCCACTCAGCCCCTGGGTGAACCTGTCCCTGTGACACTGCCCTTTTGGTGTTTTGTCCCCATACTGCCCTGTGCCAACCATCCTTGTGCCACCTTGTTCTGGTGTCATCCCATGCCTGTGCCACCCCACCCCGAGGTCACCCTGGCCCACTGCATTCCTTTGTTGTCCCATCCCTCCAATCCCTGTGTCATCTTCACACGGCCATGTCCCAGTGCCCATCCCTGTGCCACCCCATCCTGATGTCACCCTGTCCTTGAGCTGCACCATGCCAGTGTCCTCCAGTCCCTGTGTCACCCTGGCGTCACCCTGTCCCCATGTCTTGGAGTCACCCCATACCGGTGCCACCCTGTCCCCTTGCCACACCATCCCAGTGCCTTCCCTATGTACTCCCGCCCCAGTGCCACCCCATTCCAGTGCCCTTCTCTCCCCGAGTCCCTGATCCCGGTGACAGCTGCGGGACCTGTCGGGATTCCGGCGGCTCTCGGGGGAGCTGTGTGTGGAGCTGGAGCCGTCGGCGGCTGCGGGGCCGTCCCTGTGGGGAGGCGACAGCAGTGAAGTGACAGTGGGAGGTGACAGCGGCGGTGCCGGTACCGTCGCTCACCTGCCGGCCGGCGCCTCCTGGATGCTCTCGATGCCGATGGCGCTGGAGCGGCGGGAGCCGAGGGGGCCGGGCCGCCGCCGCGACGGGCTCTTCCCGGGCACCAGCAGCGCCTGCGGGGCGCCGTTAACCGGGGGAACACCGGGGACCGGGGGGACACCGAGGGGGGTCAAGGGAGGTACCCACCTCTTCCACCGAGCCCAGCCCGATGGCGCTGCCGCGGCGTCCCCGGCGGCTCCCCGGCACCAGCAGCGACTGGGGGCGGCAGCGCGTCACCGACCAGGGACCAGGGGGAGAGGGGCACCGGGAGGGGAAATCGGGCCCCGGGGGGGGAACCGGACACCGGGACAGGGCGGAGCCAAGGGCGGGGTGAGAGGGGCTTGCGGTAAGGGGCGGAGATAACACGCGGGGCGCGGCCCACGACTTGGGCGGGGCTTATGACGATGAAGGGCGTGGCTCCCCGGGGTGTGTTTTGATAGGAAAGGGGTGGGGCTTGCTGCCGTGGGGCTGTTCCAGTCCATGAGAGGGCGTGGCCTCAGCCAAGCGTCCGCAGATCGGCTGCGCGCGCAGGGGGCGGGGCAAAGTTCCAGGGGCGCGGTCATACTAAGGGGGCGTGGTCAACACGGGGGCGTGGTCAGTGGTGAGAGGGCGTGGCCTGGGCGGGGACTCACGGGCGGGCCCGGGGTGGGGGCCCGAGGAGGGTTCGCGGGCCCGCAGGCCTCGGGGCGCGGCTGAGGTCTGCAGTGCTGCGTGTGAGGCTGAGGGGGGTGCGGGACCCCCGCGCCCCACCTTGAAGGACTCGAAGAAGCCTGGGGCGGCGCCGCCGTTGTCGGAGCGCTCGTCGTCGGGGCCGAGGCCCAGCATGGCCTGGCTGCGCGCCTGCAGCTCCTCGTGCAGCGTCTCTAACAGTGCCGCCCGCGTCCGCTCCTGCGCACCAGCCCCGCACTGCTGCGCCCACGCGAGACCACCCAGCCCCGCACGGCTCCGCCGTGCGAGACATCCACCCCCGGACCACCCAGCCGCCACCCCCGCAGGACTGGCCCCCACCCTGCAGCACCCATGCCATCCCATCCCACACCACACGGCTGCACCCACGCGAAATATCCAACCCCCACCGCGGCGCTGCCATCCCACGTGAGACCGCCCCACGATTTCCCCTACCCCGGGCACCACCCACCTGCCCAGATGGGGACCCAGCCTCTGCCCACTCACGTGCAGCCCCCACGGTGTGTACAGGTCCCACAGTGGGCATGGCACCCACGACACCCATATCCATAGCCTCGTTTTGTGCCCCACGGTTTGCCCAGCTGCTCTGGGTGCCTCCCAGCACCCCTTGCCCACCCCGCATGCCTTGTGCCTGCACCTCCAGCTTGGCAAACTTCTCAGCCCGGTAGCAGGCGTACTCGGCATTGATGAGCTTTGTCAGCAGGAACTCCTGGAACTCGGGGCCCTGCGGGGTGAGGGCAGCCCTGGCTGGGTGCGTGGGTGGGTGGGTGTCACCAGGGACTCCCCAACAGCACCCATGGGCGCTCACCTTCCTGAAGACAGCGGGGTCGGGCAGTGGCGGCCCAAAGAAGGGCACATCGTCACGGGCAGTGACAGAGACCTGTGGCAGGTGGGGAAGTGACAGGGCACCCTGCGGACTTCCATGGGAATGGGGACGCTGAGGCACGGGAGGATACCTTGTAGAGGGTGCCCTGGGTGCCCCCCTGCTCCAGCTGTACCACCACAAAGGCGTGGAGGAAGTTGGAGGCGATCATGTCAGGGACGAACGGTGTATTCTCATCCTGGAAGACGATGGCCACGATGTCATTGCCGATGTGACGCTTCCGCTGCAGCTGTAGGGACAGGTGGGATGCAGAGGGACATGGGGGGACATAGGGCATGGGGGGGCACAGCAGTACACGAGGGACAGAGGGGGGTCACACCAGGAGCATCAAGAGGAATGAAAGCCCCTGTGCCCCATAAATGCACTCCAGCATTCCAGGACCGACAGGTCCGCCCTGGCACCCATGTGTGCCCTACCAGCCCTCTGCATCCCAAAGATGTTTCCCCACACCCATTAATCCCCTGCCATATCCTGAGCCCCACAGATGCCCACCACCACCTGTGGGTGACCCAGGAGTCCTCTCCATTACATGGGACATCCCCAAAGCTCCAGCAGCCCTTCCACCCAATGAAGTGCCCCAGGACCACCTCCAACCCCCCTGTGCCCACCCCTCTGTGCAATCCTCTCTCAAGTGTCACCCCCTGTTCCCCCTTCCTTCACCCTCCCAGTACCCATGGGTGTCCCAGGAGCCCCTGCCTGCCATAGACAGCCCCCAGCACCCATGGGTGGCCACCTGCTGGGCATCGCCCTCGGTGTAGGGCAGTTTGGTGGAAACGTGGAACATGATCTCCTTGTCACGGAAGTGGCAATAGACTGATTCACTGCCTGTCTGTCCGTGGGTCACATCCAGCCCCCCTCGGAACCTGTGTGGGTGGGTGGGTGTGTGGGTGAGACACGCACCCTGACCTTCTGGATCCTTCCCCCGCATCCCTTCACGCACCCTTTGAAGTCCCGGAGCTGCACCCGCTGACCCAGGACGTCGAGGAATTCGGCAAAGGCCGGGCTCTCCTCGGTCGTACCAAAAAGCTCCTCCTCGGAGGTCTGCAGTGGGGTGCGGATGGGTGTTAGCACCCACCTAGGGATTCCCCCCACCCTAACCCCCACCCACCTCACCCCATACCTGCCCCAGTTTTTGGTAGATGACCCCAAATTTGAAGTGGTTGCTGAGCACGTGCTCATCAAAGGCAAGGATGAGGCGGGATGCCTGCAGGGTGAGAAGGGGTAAGAAGTTGAGGAGGGGCATCCATGAGTGCCCATATGTACCCTCTCTGCACCCCATTCACCTTCGGATAGAGCACAGGGTAGAAGCGATCCACATTGATGTCCTCGCACACCAGCTGTGGGAAGATGGGATGTTGCCATGGGGAGCCTGGGGCTGGGGGGGCACCCATGGGTGTTACTGGGAGGCGGGGTTGCACCCACCTTGGCCATCTGCACCACGTTGGGGAATTCGGCCAGGCAGGAGATGGGCACCACATCATGCAGGGTGCGGGCACGGGTGCTGTGGAGCAAGGAGGGGGTCAGGGGGTCCCCCCACACCCAGGCAGCTCCCATGGGTGCCTCCCACACCCCACTCACCGCAGAAGCAGATGGAGGTGTTCCTGCTCGTCATACTTGAGGGAGAAGACAAGATGACCCAGTGCTGGGTCCAAGGAGTAGTAGTTGAAGTGCTCCTGTAGGAAAGAGCTGAGCAGCCATGGCCAACGGTGCTCGAGCTGGGGGCACTCATGCCATGGGACACCCAGGTCTGTGAGCACCCCCATCCAGGGGACACTCATGTCCATGGGATGCCCACACCCTTAAGTACCCATCCCCATGGATCACCCATGTCTGTGAGCACCTGTACCCACAGGTATCACCTATGGGGCACCTACACTCAGTGAGCCACACACCCCTTGGAGCATCTAGGTCCTATGGACACATAAACTTATGGAACCCCCATGTCCATGCAAACCTATGAACTCATGTCCATGGGCACTCATGCCAAGGGCATGACAACCTAACACCCACCTCCTTGACCTCCATTCCATGGAGCACCCATGTCCACAAGCAGCCATGTACCAAAGCACCTGTGTTTATGAGGTCTCAACATCCTTCCATTCCCATGGAGAACCCACCTAAAGCACCCTTGTGAGAGGGCAGCCAAGCCCAGGGATACCCACATCCATGAGCACCCATGTCCATATCCATGGATACACACACCCACATCCATGAGCATCCATGAATGTGAGCACACCATGGACTCCACACCCACATCCAAGAACACCCAAGCTTACATGGTGTCCATGTTCCTGCCCATCCATACCCATGGGATTTCCCCACCACCACAGACCCCATACCTGCAGCGGCCCAGGGCCTCACCTTGCCCAGGAAGTGCTTGCGGTAGATCTTGGCCATGTGGTTGCCCTCCAGCTTTGCCCGGGTGCCAGGTACTGGGGTGGGGGGCGAGTCAGGGGCCCCGCTCAGCTGGTGGTTGGTGCCCTCAATCCAGTAACCCCCGAACTGCGGGAGGAGGATGAGGGGGAATGGCCCCTCCCGGCCCAGCACCTGCGTCCACAGCCATGGTGGGTGCCTTGGGCACCCACCCATCAACCCAGCCAGCCACTGGCCCTCACACGCCTCTCTGGAGAGGGTTGGATGCTCTACCTCATGCACACTGGGATAGGGGATGTAGTCCTCCTCTGTCTGCAAGACAACAGGGTGGTGACAGCCAAATTGGCAGCAATGGGTGGCAGGATGGGTGATGCCCATGGTGGCACCCCAAGGTGCTGGTTGCATGTCCCTCACCCCAACAACACCTACCTTGAGTGGTGGGGGGATGGCATGGCGCTGCTGGGCCATCCTGCTGCCCTGGGGAGAGAAGGGCTGTGGGTGCCTGTCTCCCTGCCTTGGGGTAGGCATCCTTAACTGGGCGCATCCATTGGTGCTTACCTAGGGGTTGGGAGGCACTGCTGACTAGAGACGTGTCTAGGTGGTGTGAGGAGGTCCAGGGGGGCCCATGACTCTTCCTGGGGGAGAGAAGAGCTCCCCCACAGCCCCTCTTCAGGATTCCTCGCCAGCAGCCTTACCCCTGAAGCCAACTGATGGCAGCGAGCCAAGTGCCACCCTGCCGGTGCCAGGGGCCAATGGGGTGGGAGCGGCGGGGCAGAGTCAATGCACGGGGGCTGCTGAGGCCCCCGCAAACTCATTGCATCCCCAACCCCTCCCCGAAGGGCGCCCTCTGCCGGCGGGCGGCGGCGGCGCGGGGCAGCACCATGGACAGCGCTGGGACCCCGCAAAAGTGTCACCGACCCCGTGTCCGTGTTACCCAGCCGGTGAGATGTGATCATGCCCGTGCCAGTGTCACCCTCCCCGTGAAAGTGTCACTGACCCCGAGCCAGTGCCACCAACCCCGTGCCGGTGCCAACCCTCCTCGTGAAACTGTCACTGACGCTGCACAAGTACGATCATTTTCACACCAATGCCACCGACCCCCATGGCCGGGGTCTCTCCCCGTGCAAGAATAATCATTCTCGTGCCAGTGTCACCGGCCCCACGCCAGTTTCACCAGCCCCGTGCAAATGTCACTCTCCCCGTGTCAAATGTGACCATTCTCGTGCAAACACATCAAACATGGCCCTGGTGCAAATGTGACCCGGCCCTGTGCAAACACAATGACGTGCAAGTGCGTCCCTGGTGCAAAAGGGACCCTCATGCAAATGTCACTGTCCTTGTGCAAACATGACACTGGTGCAAATGAGCCCAGTCCCTGTGCAAAGACAACCCCAGTGCAGGTGTCACCCTGTGCAAACACGGTGCTGGTGCAAACAACCGCAGCCAAGCACAGCCCTGGTGCAGGTGGGACCCGTCCCCGTGCAAGTACGACTCCGGTGTTCCCGTGCCAATGCGACATTGCCACCCGTCCCCGTGCAAACACTACCCTTCCCCGTGCACCTGGGCCGCAGCGTGACCCCGCCGGGCTGGGGACGACCCTGGGAGGTCTCCCCTATCGCTCCCCACGCCCCCCATCATCTAAGGTGAGGGGGCGTCCCGGGAGGGTGGGGGGAGCACCGGGGAGGGATGGGGGAGGAGATGTTCCAAATGTGGGGGGCAGACTGGGGGGCGGGGGAGATTGGGACTGGGGGGGACACGGGAGTCAGACTGGGGAGACTGGAACAGGGGGAGCAGATGATGGGGGTCAGAGGGCAGGTTTTGGGGTATCCGAGAGGGGGACAGGTTTGGTGGGGGGCAAGTTGTAGGGTGTAATTATGGAAGAGGCATTTGGGGGGGACTGCTTGGGGGGGCAATGGGGGATTCCTCTGCCCCCCCCCCCCCCCCCCCCCCCCCCCCCCCCCCCCCCCCATCCTCCCTCCCCAACCCGGGTCTTTTTACCCAGGCCCGGATCATTTTCCCCCCCATCCTCTCCCCCGGTACCCGGTACGGGCAGCGGTGAAGGTCATGGGCGGACGGACCCCCGGTGCTGAGACGGGGATGAGGGGACATCCCCAGAAGGGCTATCTCTGGGGGGACTGCGGTGCCTGGTCCCCGCAGAGCGGCACTTACCGGGGGCTGCGGGGCCGGGCGGTCCCGGAGCGGGGCCGGTACCTAGCGGAGCCGAGCGGGGCCCCGGCGCTCGTTGCCACCGCGCAGCGTCACGTGCGGCTGGGCGGGGCGGCCCCTCCGGGGGCGGTGGGACTGAGCACCGGTACCGGGCACCGGGCACCGCACCAGGGAACGGCCACGGGCACCGGGAGCAGACCACTGGCCACGGGCACCGGGAAAACGGCACCGGGAACGGAGATCCGCAACTGGGGATCCCCCTCTCCATCCCTGATTTCTGGACGGCCTGGGTGTCCCCTCCTTCTCCAGCGCCCAGGTCCACCCCCAAACGTCTCCCTGTCCCCCCAGGACCCATCTCCATCCCCCTGCGCGCAGTTGGTACCGGGTACCGCTCTGCCCATAACCCACATCTTCCCCCAAATTCGGCTCACGGGGTTCCCCCCACGTCTCTCCCTGGGACCCAGAGCTGGCTCTTCCATTCCCCTCTTCCCACCCCTGGCTCCTGGCAGACCCCGTTCATCCGTAACCCCTATCCCTGGTTCTCAGGACCCTAATCTCCATCCCTATTGCCCAAGCCCCTCCTCCCATACCTCTCCATCCCTGACACCCCAGGAACTCCCTTCATCCATAATTCCCCATTCCTGGTATCCAGAGTACCCCCCAACCTTAACCCCTCCTCCTCTCTCACCCCCAGGGTGCCATCCATGCCTGGGACCCCACTCATAATCCCCCCAAGCCTAAAGTCCCCTCACCCCATTCCTACCCCCTCCAATACCCCCCTACCCCTCCCTGGCACCCCGGGCCCCCCCATCCCCCAAGGCCTCTCTCTTCCCCCCCACCTCGAGCACCCATTTGCCTCCCCCAGGGGCTTACAGGGACACCCTGGCTCAGAGGACTCCAAGGAGGGGCTGACAGGAACCCCCCTCAGGGACATACCAGGTGGGGACAGGCGTAGATGTGACAGGGCCAGGGCTCCGTAAAACCTATTCCCTCCCCGTGCAAAGGAGGGGGGAATTTCTGCTCCAGCAGGGTTCCTCTTGCTCCTACCACACCCCACAGTGCCCATATTCCTGGCTGGACAGCTCCAAGTAGGATTTATGGGATAATCACCTCCACCTTGCTCCGACACCCTTGGCCCACTGCACTGTAACGAGGCTGCCACAGCTCCAATGACAACTTTAATCCAATAGTATTTGCAAATAACAGACAAAACAGGAATGAGGCCTTGGCTCACACCTTGTACCTGCATCCTCCATAGGATCCGGTGCTGCCAGAACTGCCACAGCCCTGGAACACCCCACGGGATTCCTTCCCACAATAGTATAAGCTCAAGGAAGAGATTTTTTTATATATAATATTAAAAAAAATTAACAGCAACTTGAAAAGATGGATTTTCCAAGGAATATGTACACAAGTGAGTGCTTCAAATTGGGAAGAAAAGCCTCCTGTGGCTTTGGCATGTTATTTGCCATGTCTATACCTTGGGAAAGAATCCATGGGTTCAAACTGCCCCAAAAATCACCTTTTAGGAAATTTAGAGCCCCTCAAATGCTGCTGCTTCACCCCTAAACCCAGCAGGGACAAGGGAGAAAGGCGCTGGGCAAAGAGCAGCTGGAATTCTTTGCATAAAACATTGGAAATAAAATATCGAAAATCAAAATTAGTGGGGTTTTGGGGATGGAATTTTTGGGCCTCACCCTTTTCTTGCACCCCAAATTCCTGCAAACCTTGAAAAAAATAAAACTGATGTGACCTCTGCATTGTATTTTTCTGTGGAAACAAAGGAAAAGGTTGGAAGGGAAGAGCATCTCTAATAAAGAGATCCCTCGGCAGTGCCCAGTGTGTATCAGCCTGGAAGTGGGATACTATTTCATTCTAAATATTAATGGGGAGAAAACTTCACTGGGAGATTTAAAAAAAAAAAAAATTAAAAAATTAGTGCATTGCTGAAAAATGTGGAGAGAGGAATAACAAAACCTCTTCCCATGGGAAACACAGCACCTACCCGCACACTCTTGCCAGCTCCGACTGCCCTGAGCCAGGAACACTCCCAGCAGCGCCAGACTGAAGGAAAATGTTCTCCAGAGTCATTAAAATATCCCAAATTTCTAAAAAATCCCACAGTTCACAGAGCCCAGGTGGTTACTGGATTGTCCAAGGTGTGGAAGTGAGGGTGGAAGGATGTGGAGAAGGGGCAGCTCCCAGCCCTTGGGAGGGTTTGGGAGGTAGATCCCAGCTTCCATTTTGGGTTAAGTAAATGAAGTTTTGTTATCTAAAAGCGCTAGACATTCCTCACAAAGTCACAATTCCTGTACTTCCATGCTGGATTCAAAGTGTAAGAGTGGATCAAAGACAGGATTATCCTAAAGATTCTGGAGAATGATCAGGATGGTCTGGGTCTACTGGATCACGACCCCTCTCTGGCTGGGCTGGGGGACACACAGGGCCTCCCCTTGTCCCAAACACACCAACTGCTGCTCAACCTCCCAACCTTCCTGTTCTTTACTAAATAAACTCGGGAACGTTGTCCTGAAGCAGGATGTCCTTCAGTGCAATCTGCTTTGACATAAGGCATTTGTTTTGTTTTTTGGGGAGCAAACATCTCACGATGGATTTTTGCCTTCTGGAAGAGTCAAAAAATACTGTATCCACCTGTTTTTATTCTTTTAATGCCCTACCATGTGACAAATCCTCTTCCCATCTGGTCGCTCCTCTTGGAAAACCATCAGTGGCCGAGTAAACCAGTCCCTGGGAAGAAAGACATCACCAGGAGATGAGGGAAATGGGATGGGGGTGGGATTCATGTGAGGGGACACAAAGGAGGCAAAACACCTGGACTCACCTTTAAATCCCTCTTCAGGCATACAAACTGGGATGGAAAGGGAAGGAAGGCATTAGAAGTTGCATCTGAGGATGCCATAGTAGGTGACAGGGAAGTGTCACAATCCCCATTTTCCACCTTCCCTACCCAAATCCACGGCCACCAACCCAAGCCTAGCCCTTCCCCACCTCTCTCACCTTGCATAACGTCATCCATGGCCGCGTAATCTGCAATGGGCTCATCAGCCTGGAAAGGACATTGGGACAGGGAATTAACAAGTGCAGGGATCCGGAGCATCATGGTTCTGCTCAGGAGAAAAGCAGGGAATGGTCTCCTGCCTAAACACTAGGAACTTGATGGGAGGACTCACTCCCTAATAGTTGTGTCTTGGGTTGGTACCCACAGAGGTCAGCAGCCCAATCAGCTACAAAGCACTCTTGGAAAATAAAAAGGGGAAGGGTTTCTCTTCCAAAACTAAGATAAAAAGGATTTACCTCCTCCAAAACAAATAAAATTAAGGATACTCCTCCTCCAAAACAAGAACAATGAGGATTTACCTCCCCTAATACAAAAAAAAATTAAAGCTTTTCCTCCTCCAAAACAAAATAAAAGATATTCCTCTTCCTAAACAAAAAAATTAAAGATTTTCCTCCTCCAGAACAAAAAAATCAAACCAAAAAATCCCTCAAGCACCTAAGGATATTCCTCCTCTGAAGCAAAATAAGAATTTTTCTTCTGCAAAACAAAAAATAATGAGGATTTTCCTCCCCTAAGACAAAAAAAATTAAGGATTTTCCTTCCCTAAAAGAAAAAAATTAAGGATTCTTCTCCTCCAAGCAGCTCCAGGAGGAGCTTGTTCCATTTGTTCCCATTTCCACATGCAGCCCCACACGCTTCTCTGGGCTCTCACTGATCCTGCGGCACTCCTGAATCCCAGTACCTTGAGCAGGATGATGGACTCAGGGATGACTCCAAGGCTGCCCAGTGTGGCCATGTCGTCGCTCAGGATCTTCCCATCCAGGGACAGGTTCTGGTCAAAGGGGGCCACGGAAAAGGCATGCATGATCTGGGGGAACACGGACACCTCATCCTGGGAACTGTGGCACCACCAGGCCCAGCACCCACCCTCACCTCCTGGGGGAGTCAGACCCTTCCTCTGCACCCCCACACTCCTCATTTTGTGTTTTCTTCCTCATTCCTGGCAGGAGAGCTGGCCTCACCTGGATTTTCAGCTCTTTCAGGGTCTGATTGGCTGACACAAGCAGCGCTTTCTCCCCCCGGACCTTCCGGTGCCGTGTGCTTCTCCTGATTCCCTGCTTTTGGTAAGTGATGTAGCTCTGGTGTGAGAGCTTCTGGCGTTTTGCACCGCCATTGGCCTGGAGACGAGGCAAAACACGAGGAGATCGAGTTGTTCAGGGATAAACACAACCTTCCCAGATCCCAGAGAGTGTTTTGGGCAAATTGGTCATGAGAGGGAAGGCAGGAAGCTATGGAAAACCCTTGGAAAGCCAATTGAAGCATGCAAGTGTGAAGATGACCACAGGATTTACCTTCAAACCTCAGTTCCTAGTCCTAATGCCAGCGTCAGGTGAATTTCCACATGCACATGAATCCCTATCCATATTTTATCTCTCCAAACCCAGCACTGGTGTGGTTTGACCATTCAAATGACAATTTAAGACAGTTTTCTGCTGCCAGTTAGATGCAGAGGAGGAGGGTGGTGATCCCATCACATTGACTCAAAAGGATGATACAAAAATCATGGAACCTGATGAGATTTTTCATCTCTACCTGGTTAAAATCAGGATCTTGCTCCCCCTCTGGCTTGTTTTCCTCCCTTTCCTCTTCAGCTTCCGAGCTGCTCACGTTCAGCTCTGGAGCCGCGTCCTTCATTACCTGGAGTCATAAAAACCATTCTCCGTAACCAACAGCATCCACATGGCCTACACATCATGGCAAGCAGCTCCTGGAGACCTCTGGGTGCCACCTCCATCCAGAGAGCCCAGGAATAACCCCGGGAGCTGCTCCATGAGTTCTGCAAAGGCTCCTCCACCCTCCCCAGCTGTGTGGAACCTCAGTGGGATTCAGCTCAGGAATCCCCCTCTGTGGAATTGCAGGTGCTTCCTGCCCTCCTCTCCAGGCAAAGGGAAAGTCTCTCAAGCCCTAGACTGATTCCTTTCCCATCAGCTGGTTGATATAAGTGTGTTACAAAAGACTCAACATGGAAAAAGTATTTTCTGTGAATTAAGACATTTATCCATCCCTGCAGCAGCCTGGTAGGGACACGCAGCACCAGTACTTATGGGGCTGGAGGTTGTAAGTAAATTAAATCTAAATCATTTACACAAATTTAAAAAAAAAAAAAAGGTTGTTCAGGCCACTGAAAGTCACTCTGGGCATAGATTTGCCTGGATGGGAATTTCCAGCTATGCTGTGGCTGGAACTGGGCTTTGCAGGTGCCCAGGAGACCTGGTTGCCAAGAGCTCTTCTCCATCAATGTATTTACAATTAATGATGCGATTCCAGCTCCCAAACATTCCCCAGAGCCCTCTGAATTCCAACAGTGCCACCCTACAATGATTTTATCCGGATGAGGCTTCCCTCTGCAGCACCATGCATCCTAAGGAAAAACCAGGTGGTGCAGAGGAGGGAGGAAAAGGGGTGAGGGGCTGGGAAACATTCCCTGATTTTGCGAAGCCCAGCAGGAAAGACACAGTGGCTTCCAGTACTGCTGACAGTGATCCTGGCCAGCATTCCTGCTGCTTCCCATCCTGCTGAGGCTGCCCTGTTACTGGGGGAATCTCATGGGCACGTTCTCACCCCCTCTCTCCAGCTCCAGCTGCTCCACAAAGAATAGCTCCCTGTTTTCTTGCCAGCCCCACGTGTGAGCACAATCCTGTCCAGTGCCAGAGAAACACAACATCCAACCCTCTTGTGCACCACAGCCAAGAGGGATTCAGGCTGGGGATTCAGGCTGAAAGCCCATGGCTGATGGCTCCAGACGGTGCTGCGTGATCCACATCTCACAACCAAGGCAGGAACCCATCCAGCCTCCAGTTCCCTGTGGTTCCCCGGGCTCCAGCGCCTCCCTGGGATTGACAGGGAGGTGGAAATCAAGAAAAGGCGGAAAAAACCCACCCTACACTCCAAAGGTCGAGAGACTGCATCTGAGCTTGCCCATGCTTGGCTCCCTTCTTAAGAGCCCTAAGGAGGGGAGTTTACCAGAACCAGCTTTGGGTACTTGGAAAAACAGTTCTAGAGCTGATCTTGACACTTAAGATCAGTAAAAACAAGATTCACAGCTTCAGGGGATCCTGAGAATCATCTCCAAGTTCATTGTCTCACCAGCACCGAGGGGAAGAGCTCATTTCTATCCAGGAATAAAAATGTCACTTGAGCAAGAAAAAAGGAAATGACAAATATTGGAGGGGGAGGAGAGCAGGTAGAGCCTGGGAACACAGCTAAGACAAACAGCTGGGAGCATCCCTGAAAACAGAAAGGATTTGGTTTGGGAAAAGGAAGCTTCAAGGAGATGGAATTTTCAGAGCCACAACGTCCCAATTTGCTGGTTTTGCCAAAGCTGCATGGAGCTGCAGAGCAAGGGATTTCTGCCCTCACCACGACGGACCAGCAGGATCCCGACCAGTCCTGGGGACATGGGAGCTGTGACAGTCCCCTCAGGGCATTCCTGGGGTATCTGGAGCCAGGCTGAGGAGAGATGGGGGAGAGTCCCTACCTTTTTATTATCCACCACCTTGTGGACGTAGATGGTGGCCTGGGTGTACTCGCGCAGGTCTCGCTGTTGCTGGCACAGGAGCCCTTCCCGGCATTCAGGGCACAGTTCTGGGCAAACACCAAGGGTAAAAGCATTTAATTGCTCCAGCTCCTCAGAGGCCCCAGTGCAGGGCCTCTCATTGCTAACCAAGTGAATCACATCAAATCCCAGAGTGGTTTGAGCTGGAAGAGACCTTTAGGATATCATCCCACTCCCTGCAATGAGCAGGGACGCCTTCCACTATCCCACGTTGCTCCAGGCCTTGGACACTTCCAAGGATGGGGCAGCAACAGCTTCTCTGGGCACACCGTGCCAGGGTGTTACCATCCTCACAGCCAAAAATTTCTCTGCAATACCCCATCTCTCCCTGCCCTCTGGCAGTGGGAAGCCATTCTTGTTGTCCTGTCCCTCTAGGCCCTTGTCCCAAGTCCCTCTCCAGCTCTCCTGGAGTCCCTTCAGGCACTGGAAGGGGCTCTAAGTTCTCCCTGAAGCCTTCTCTTCTCCAGGCTGAACAGCCCCAGCACTCCCAGCCTGGCTTCAGAGCAGAGGGGCTCCAGCCCTGGAGTGTCTCCATGGGCCACTGGAGGACTCACTCCAGTGGCTCCACATCCTTCCTGTGCTTAAGACTCCAGAGCTGGACACAGCATTGCAGGGGGGGAATCTGCCAAGCCCCGTGTTTCCCACTGACCCCCTCAGACTGAAGTTTTTATCCCCAGGGAGCTGTTCCCAGGAGCAGAGGTCACTCACGGGGCTTGGAGGTATAGTGGGCACTCTCGGGGCCAGCCCCGGCTGCCTGTGTCCGGGTGATTTTGATGACGTGATCCACGACGAAGAGTTTTTGGATCCTCTCCCACTCGCTGGGCCATATCAGAGCTATACTGTGCAAAGGAACAGGCAGGTGCCTTATGACATGAAAAAGCCAAACCCTAAACTCCCAAAAAACCCTCCCTCTTTGGCTTGTTGGTCTGTCAATGAAAGAAAACCTGCAAAATCCATCCAAAATCCAGCCACATGGGAGGGCTCAGATAGCAATACACCCAGATAACAGCAGCCTGTGATTAGTGACACTGTTGTGCTCCTGTTGTGCCCAAGGGAGGGATTGAGGAGGAAAGGAGTGGAAGATTTCCTACTTTTAGTGCTGCATCACTGCAGAAGCAAGGCTATGGAGCTTGAAGTCCAGCCCTGCACTCTGTGGGGGAAGGCTCACGGAAAGCAAATTCTAAGGAAGCAGGATGTTTCTGTGTCCTGGCCAGGGTGGTTATTGTCAGGAACAAACCAAGCTGAAGGAAGCTCTTTTTTCCTGACCCAGCATCCTTGGACGGTTTAAGTCTTGCCTTGCAGGAAGGCTGAGGTGGCTCTGAGAAAGCCTCAGTGTTAATTTTAAGGGAAAGGATTACTCCTTATCTTGCTGTGGCTCAGCAGCAAGAGAATTCTTTTGGGAATGTTCTCCCGAGGCTCCTGGCAAAAGGAAAGTATGTGAAGGGAAGAAACTCACTGTTTGGAGTCTTCTTTGGTCATGGAAGCAAAGGTGAACATGAGCCCCCCATGGGGACAGAGCAGGACACTGTTTGCTATGGAGGACACAGGGCTGCAGCGTGTTGGCCTCCTGCAAAAGGGAAGAGGTTTGGAAAGCTGGATCAGGTTATTCCACCACAACCCCCACAATTCTTCAGGAAGCAAGGAAGAAATTACAGGTGAGTATTTACACAAGGCATTCCAACAAGGAATAGTAACTACTAGTGATGAGGAAATCAGATCTGCGTTCCTTTGTGGTGCAGAATGACTCTGTGCAGCAGAGATTTCCATCTCCAGCCTGAGCAGTGACCTTTGGGATACAGCTCCAGACAGATGAAAAAACTAATCAGGTTACCAGCTAATCCGACCATCTGGTTAAACACACAGCAAACAAGGAAATTCAGTGTCTTACACTGCATTACAATTGATACAAGTCCTGCAGAAATCAGCTTCATTGTTTCCATGAGCTCACTGTGCTGGGAGTCAGAAGCAAAATATTATCTACAGCCCCCAAAATAAGAGATAAAAAGTACCAAAACCCTCCAGCCAAGTTACCTGACAAATTTCCTCCATTCTTCTACAAAAAACTGCGAAACAATATACAGCTCATCCGTCTCCTGGAGGAAAAGAGGAGGAAAAAGGATCTTTTTAATGAACCCAACAACAACTGTTTGGTTTTTCAGTAGCGCTCACTCCCTTCAAGACCTCAGTGCTGCTTTACCATGACAACTCCATCCAAGTGGGCTGCAAAAGCCAAGGAAAATAATTTGGGATTGGGTACTAAGCACTGCCATTGCTAATTTTTGTGGTGCAATACTGTCAAGAGGGAGACGCAGTGAACCACCACAGAGTTGAAGTGGGAAACGAGGAAGTATAATTTTTCTTACAGCTTATATAGATTTCTAGAGAAGAGACCACATTGGAAGATGGAGGTTCAACCTCTTCAATTCCACTGGTTTTAAAAAGTGTCCATCAATTGTCCTTTCACAGAAAGGAATGTAAATAAGATAAAGAATTCTGAAAACATTGCTTTGTTTACATGGAAGTTCTGACTCCAAAAACTAGAAGGCTGGAAAGCAAGGCAACAAATCTTAGTGTTTATTATGAAGTTACTTGAGCTTTTGATCCAATTACTTTTAATTCCTATCGGGAAAGGACATTTCCCTGGAGCAGCCAGGCCTCCCCAGCACTGTTTATCTTGCTGGGTACTCAGCATCTGAAGCCAGTGAATCCCTGCGCTCCCACAGGCGTGGAGTGAGACCACCTCAACATCCCTCAATTGCTTCCAACATCAAAATCTGCAAGCTTCTCCTTTTGGCAGTAGCAGGGATACAAAACCACACCTCTTTACCAAATGAGACAGCGTTTTAGGGATAATCTGTGGGGTTTTGTCCCTTTAAATTGTTTGCTCCTGGGCAAGAAACCACCCAGGGCCCAAGAGCTGGGTGACAAAACTATTTCCATGCTCTCCTTTACCCTCACCCCTTTACCAAAGACACATTTAAGGGCTTGCTCCATCTTTCTGTAGGAAAACTCAGCACGCCTGGGGAATATATATACACACACACATACATATATATACACTTTTTAGTCTCCCTTCATCTCTTGATTTCTGCTTGTTTTTCAGTCTGCTTATTTTCCTCCCCAAACCTCAACTTCTTTGGATCAGACAAACTCCAAAGGCTTGAGGGGAAGATCCTCAGCTCTCTTCTACAAGGCTCCCATGGGAAATTAAAAGGAAAAGAAGGATAAAAAGGGAAAGAAGGATGTAACCTCCTATGTCTGACCCAAAGTGATGAGCTCCAACTTCCCACTCTCCAGCTCCAAAAGCAAATCCAATGAGCTACAACCTTAACCACCACTGGCAGGACCTGGTGCTCTCCAGCTCAGCACGAAAGAAAAACTCCTTTCAAACCATTTTGAGTTTCCTTGGTTCCAAATCATAGGTCTGTGTTTCCTTAGTTTTCACTCCCAGCTGGAGCAGCAAGGGATGGAGGCAGACACCTGCCAATGCACCTTGGCAGGGTTGTAGAGTCAACCATGAATGATCAGGACCATGAGACTCCCAGGAGCTGGGGACTGGAGCCAACAGCTTGTTCTGGGCACCTCAAATCCCCAAGAATTCCTGGAGAAGCTGCTAGGAGAGGGTTTGCACAGCCACCACTGCCCTTTGGAGGGCTTCAGCATTTTGGGAAGCTCCCTGACCTTTTGGGACACAGGACGATGCTGGAGCACATCTGAATTTTGCCCAAGCAGCAGCAAAAGGTGGTGGTGGGGCAAAGTTCAAGTGTGTTCCAGCACCTTCCTGCATGGGAAGGCGAATGGAGAGCTGTGGGAAGCAGCTGTGCTGTTTCTGTCCTTTCAGGGAGGGATACAACCATGACGGCAACATTGTCACCCTTATCTCCCTGATGGAGGGCCAGCCACAGATCCCTTGGCACACCAGCCATTCCCATGGCTCTTCAGGGATTTGTGCCAGCACAGCTAATCCAGGGAAATCACACCTCAGCACAACACAAATGAGAGCTCTGCTGGCACAGACTGAGTGAGTAAATGGATACGGAATGGTTTAGCTTGCGATCTCCTTCCACTCTCCTGCCATGGCAGGGACACCTTCCACTATCCCAGGTGCTCCAAGCCCCATCCAACCTGGCCTTGGACACTTCCAGGGATGGGGCAGCCACAGTTTCTTCGGGCAGGAGAGGGATTAAAGCAAATAAAAGCCTCTCCCAAACCTGACTGCATTTCCTGATCCCCCTTCTTCCCTACCTGAGGCCAGCTGCCCAGGCAAGGTCTGCATTTATCATGGAACAGGTTCTGGAGAGAAGTCTTCTGCTCGCTGGCCATCATCTTATGCAGAGCTTCGTTTTCCTCCCCTTCACGCTCCAAAATCTGCAGGAAACAGTTAATTACATCCCAGCTCCCATTCCCAGCTGCTACTAAAGGTGACTTTACTCTCCTCCATGGCACACAGTTGTCCTAAGAAAGGAAAACCAGAAATACAACCAGTATTTACAGTCAACAAAAAGGGGAGTATTTGGCAAATACCTTGCACTGGGAACAGCACTCTTTGTTATTTGGGAATTCGGGGGCTTTTGGAAAATATTGCTTGAGTTTCTCCCAGGCTTCCTTGGAAACCACCCTCCGCTCATTTTCAGAGATACACAGGTCACCTGCAGGGAGAGAATCAAGGAAAGGCTTTGATCACAACATGCTCAGGGATGTTTTGCAGCCCTTGATTGAAGAGATTACAAGGAACAAACATGGGGAAGAAATCCACACATTTATCAACCAACACCACGTCAGCAAAAAACGAGCCAAGTCACCTTCAACTCCTTCCTTGCTTCCTTTAGACAGATAATAATAATAATAATAACAACAACAAAACAACAACAACAACAACAACAACAACAACAACAATAATAATAATAATAATAATAATAATAATAATAATTCATAAAAGTGCCCCTTAGATTTCCAAGATCATGGCATAAGCGGCAGCTGATCAAACACAAGTAGGGATGTGGGGAAAAGCCAGAGGGCACAGGCACTGCTTTCTGATCCTGGCCATCCACAGCTACATTCTCATGGTGAGTCCATTTGCTGAGGCCCAGGATAATAACCCTGTGTCCCATGAAACCAGGTGCCATCCTTGAAAATCCCAAATTCCCACTGTAGAATCTCAATATAGTTTCATGTTCCCTATCCAAGCACCTGAAAATGCGGAAAGGGCAGATTTTGCACCCTAAATCTGCTCTGGGGAATAACTGGATGTGAAGATACCACGCGAGATTTACCAGCTAACCCCCCAGAACACTTATTTATCCATCAGGATTATTTATTCTGATATCAGGATTATCTATCCTGATGCTCAGGCAGCTCCAAGACCCCAACAAGGATTTTAGTGAGCTATTTGTGCCTTTCATCTCAGGGGTGGAAGCAGGAGGCACACTCAGGCACTGGGACACCATGTGCACGATGACACATGCTGACCAGATAAACAAGGCTTGGAAAAAAGGGAGAAGGCTCTGGGATCCAACCAGCTGCCCACTTTGCAGGGTTAGCTAATGGCTAAGGGGAAAACAACCACATCTCCCTCTGAGACAGTAGCTGGGAAGTCCCTGTGCAGGGAGAAAACACGAGGAGCAGCCGTTCCAACACGGGGATGTGAATCGGATTTGGGAATATCCATGCCTTGGTGGGGTCTGCACCAGAAATAGGAAAGGAAAACAGCAACTGTGGTGTCCAAAGGGCACAATCCCTTATTATCTGATTTTCTACATCCTGGAGAGCTGCAGAGAGAGGAGAAGGAGACAAACTCCCTCCCCATCCTCCAGCAGCTCTTTAACATGACAAGCAGCTTCTCAAGCCCACGGATTCACTCCAGGCGAGCCTGGAATTTGGCCAGCCCTGAAGAGAGAAAAATAGCAATGCTTCCCTCCTGCTTTTCCTTTAATAAACAAAGGTCAGGCCTCGATGCAGCACTTGGCCATTTGAGCTTCATCCAACAAGGGCAAGTGGCTCTGGAGGCTGGCCCAGAATGCTGCCAAGAGCCAGTGAGGATGGGGAAAAAAAAGGGCTTATATAAATAAGTGCCTTGACACCACATGAAAACAGATTAATATGGTGAGTGAAAGAGGTGGAAAAATCAGCTCTGGGTGTGCAGGGCACAAGCCTTTTGCCATCTGGAAGATGAATCCAACCACTGCTGACCCTGCTTCTCACTCCCACCATCCAGGGACATATTTTGGGCATGGACATCAAAGAAGGCTTAACTTGGTATCTGGAAAAAATTCACTGGGATCAGGCGGCTACTGTAGAGTGAAGAATTGCAGCAGAGATGCAAAGGGAGTTGTGAAGGGAACACCTGGGTGGCAATCCTGGAGGCCAGCCAGCTCTCCAAGATTCAGTACAGCCTTTTCCAGAGCGTACCAGGGAGGCAGGAACCTCCTCCACCACAAAATTAAGGCCATAGGAACAAGACTACAGATTTGCTGATCCACTCCAGAGAGTTTTTCAAGGTGGAAAGTTTGTTTTCCATGAGTAATCAGAGGTTAACTCAAGAAACAAAACCTGCCCTGCCAGCAGCCCCCTTGTTTAGTATTATTTATTCTGCTATGACCCCAAGTCACAGATCAACCAGCAATTTAATACCATACATTTTCCAAAGGCATATTGGCCTATTTTTTATCGTGTCTGGCTCCATAAATGTTCATCCCCCACACTCCATGCTTTTATTGAACAGCAGCAGCCTCGAGGCAATGGAAAATGCAGCATTCAAGGCACTAACAGCTAAAATCGTGACAAAGTGCTTAAACACTATGCTTGAAAATGAGATTTCTCAAGCCTTACTCCAGGTTCTTGACTAGCTCTGATGACAGGAGGTGTGTAGCTAATTTATATAATTTTTCCTTCTGTTTGAGGTAAGATAGCGCCTCCCCACAAACTGATGCCTACAAACAGGAGCTTAAGTAAAACTGGGTTTTATGGCTGGGAACACAAGCTTTATAAAGTGAGATTAAAACAACAGGGTAGCCAAGGATGCAGCTAATGAGGCATCACTTGCAAAACAACTAATACAAGGTCAAAACCTTACATAAACAGACACCAAAGCAAAGCAGGTTGGGAAATCGATATTCAGGAGTGTTCCTGGCACAGGTGCTGGGTAAGTGCTCCTGTTTTAATGTAAACCAGGATATTCAACAGAGAGTCTCAGCTCCCACCTGCACTGATTTACACTACCACTTCCTCTCTTACTGCTTTTAGAGCTTCCAAATGGCTGCAGAGCTTTGGTGCTGCCTATGCAAGGAAGGGAAGCTCAACATCTGACAGCTCTGCTTGGCTTAGTCCCTTACAGACTCTGCCTGCAAGGAAAATTTGTGCAAGAGACACCAGGAATATGAGAATGAAGCACACTTCGGCAGTGACCCCTCAAGCTGACCACAGCTGGAACAAAGGCTACACGGTTAATGTGTGCAGCAGTGGACAACAAGGGAGATATTCAGCTCCATCCCCCGGAGAGACTCACCATGTGGGCAAACGATGTCTTCATTAAAATTTAACTCCTCTTCCTCCTCCCTCTTCTCTTCATTTGATTCATCTAATTAAAAAAAAAAAAATACAAGAGGATTGCACAAGGAATCCTTTCCTCTCCCAAGGAAAAAAAATCTTACAGGGAAAGGAGCACAGTTGCCTTTCAAATTACAGCAAACCCCCTCACCCAAGGGAAAATTTGGAAGGAAATTTGTTATTCTCCGATGTCTTGGCCTCTGGGCAGGCGGGATTACAGCCTCCAGGCCTCGTAGGAGGGCTTTGAAGTGAATGGAGCACAAGCCAGGCCTTTGTGAGATTACAAAGGATGCATTTGTTAGGGTTGGAACACCGCAGGGGTTCCCTGCTCCCAGATATCTCTGAATTTAACCTAAACACAAGCTTAGGTAAGAGCAAAAGGAGCAGAATTCCTGGCAAAATTCCTGATCTAAACCAGATGCTGCTGCCTGACAAACCGAAGGGGAACCTGCCAGGGGGCTGACAAGCCCTACATCAATCTCTAAATTAGTTAAAGTCAAGCGTTGGCCACTGAATGGAGCATCATCAAGACAATGACGTGTCAGCAAGAGCCTCTAACGAGCTGCCTAACGAGCATGAGTAATTCAAATGCTCTATTGGGAGTTACAACCCGTTGTGAATCTAAGTCTCCCCCGAGGAACGCTGATTGATAACTCAGAAATACCCTTTTGTCCATGACTGCTCCTCCTTATCAGGGAGGCTGAGGTGCCCTCCAGCCTTCCAGCCCAAGATCAGTGCCCTGAGACATTGTTCCCACTTTCATTCCAACAAGCTTCTTAACCAATTCAAAGAAGCTCAACAAAATATGATTTTCAAACATTTAAAGAGCAGAAGGCAAATAAAATCTCCATCTATTCTCATGATACGAGCACAGAATGGGGTGCAATTCATGATTTTTGTTCCTAGGCTGTGTTTTCCCAGTGCTGCTGCATCAGCTGTGCTGTTTTATCCCTCAACCTTCACAATAATCATCATCATCCCTTTCCCAAGGTAATTTCCTGTTTCTTCCTTCCCTGTGCTTTCTCATTCAGAGAAAAGTGGGTGAAAAGATCGTGTGTCTAGGGTGGTAATTTCACACAGCTTTGTAAAACCACTTATCACCTCATCTCCCTCTCCAGCATGAAGATCGCTCCGCAGTTCCCAAGCTTAGCAAAGAAAAAGCTCCTAATATGAAGGCCTTTTTTATTCGATTTATTATCTTTTCCTCCCTGCTCATACAAGGGGAACAAAACAGCTACAGAAATCCCTGACGTGTCTTTTCTAGGAAGGGATCAGGCAGAGCTAGTGGGTGTCTACAGTAGCAGAAATTAGGAGAAAATCAGGAGTAAATACCTTTGTTTTGTGCATTTCCATTCATTTTTCCATTACCATGCTCTGCATCTTCATCTTGCTCATTTAATTGCTCCAGGGCCAGCTGACGCCAGCTCCTCAAGGATGCTTTTCCAACCCAAAACCCGTCATTCCTGCAAGGAGACAACAGCACTGGTACCCCAAAATCACAGCTCCCTTCTCCAGAGCCCAAACAGGAAAATCTTTAGAAAAAAGCTGTTTAAGCACTTCTAAAAAGCATCTTTGACAGCATTCGGGACTTCCATACCCCTTGACTGTCATCTTCAGCAGGCTGGTCACGGTTTTGTAGTCCTCGTTCAGCTGGTTCTTCAGTCGCAGGATTCGACACCTTTCCACCACACAATCCTTGCAAAGTGCTTTGACTGGGGTGGGGGGGGGGGGAAAGAAACACAGGTTTTTATACTATTTATTGCATAATTTATTGCACAGGTAGTTACAGGTGTGTACCACATATCCTGCCTCAGGATGGGGGAATTCATATGTAAATGAGGAAATCCTGGGGATTACAGCCACATCAGGCCACGTTTGAAGCTTAAAGATGAATAAAGTACTTCAAATAAGGTTTGATCTGTTCCACTGCCTCACAGGTCTGCTCTCACAGCACCTGGTATTTACAGCATGAAGTCATAGGGAGCCAGGGCAGTCCAGCACCCAGCCACAGGAGGCAGGAAATGCCAGGAAAACAAACACCTGTATTGTGGCACTTTGCCAATTTTCAACCCACTAAAACTGCCCTTCTGCAAGGCTACACTGGACCAAGGGAGTGGAAATCCTCCAGCTGGGTGTGTAGTTAGATTTTCATCCTGGAGAAAGAGGAGAAGGGAAGCAGTGTGTCTATCCATCTTTTTACCCATGCCTCCCTCCCTGCCAGCCATACTCAAGCCACAACCCTTCAGGCAATCTTCCACTTGACTAATAAACCTTGCCCTGGTTTTCCCCACAAAGGCTGCCTTCTTCACAAGCAGTTTCTTCCCTACAAGCTCCCAGCAGGAGTTGAGCTAATTTGGTCTCAGTGGGAGTTACTGAGCAACTTCCTAAAAAGAACTAATCTGGGGCTTGATGAGGGGATGTCCAAAGCCTGGAGGGGCTGGGCTGACCCTGAAAAGCAGAATGTGTGGTAGATGCTTCAACAGGAGCAAGCTAACAGGTAAGTGCTTCCTTGGATGAGGTAACAGACATTTGGCCTAAATACTCCATGAGACCCAGCCCACACAGGAGCTGTGGGTGCTGCAGATACAGAAAATAATTGTCAAGAGTTTGGGGTGTTGCATGTGCAAATTTTATTTTCTAGAACTGCCTTCAAACCTTCCAAGTACTACGTTTCCTAAGCCAAGTGCCCCGTTCCTCCACAGCAATTCCTCAGGCACAGCCCTTCCCTGAGCAGAGCCCAGGGCCAAAGCAGACTCTGCAATCACCCTAAATGGGTATGAGAAATGGTAACAGAATTAAGTGATATTAAAAAAAATCCCCTGGAAATAAGGCAGCACTAAAGCCATGCACTGAAATAAAGTTATGAAGATAAAGGATGGCTCAAAACAGGGCTGGGACCAGAACAAGGATCCAAAACACATCCCAGGAGATGACTTGGAGAGGATGTTACCGTTGAGCCGGGGCCCTCCTCCGTATCGCCGGTAGAAGAAATCTGCCACGTATTCTGATATCCTTTTCATCAGGGATATTTTATCAGGGTGGAGTTTGCCATGGGAGCACAGGCAGGCTGTGTTATCAATAGGCTTGGGAGGAGTGGACTCATCCAGCCATTTCTGCAGCCATTCTAGAGAGACAAAGTCATAGGGGGAACCTGGGAGGGGAGAAACCGCAAAGAGAAACAAAGCATACATATCAGCTCCAACACCACGTGGTATTTTTTAATTACTCTTAAAAATTAGCAGGCAATCACTGTTGATTAAATCTCTGTGGTACAAGTTTTCAAGCTTTTTCAAACAAGTCTGATCCAGCTTCTCCCACACCATTCTGATCTCAGTGTCACAGAAGCATTTGGAAGACAGGAGCTATGTGAGATTAAGATGTGCAGATCATTTCGGATTCAGCAATCAATTCGCAACAGCTCCAAGGAAGAACGGGAGTGCTTTCAAATCCTTTGGGAATTACTGGAGAGCAGTCAAGGAAAGGGGAAGATTTTCCTATCATCCATCAAGGGATTGATATAATATTTAAATCATGATCATACGTTACAGGCTTTTTCCACAACAGACAAAGAGTTCACTGGTGTAATTTGAAAATTAAAGGCAACAACAGCAGAGACAAAGTCAGTGTTCCCCCTGTCCTTTCAGCACCCAACTTCAGTGTCTCTTACAATTTTAGGTAAAAAATTTACAGTGCAAATGGAAATTTGCTTAGATTTTTTGCTGAAGCAGAACAGCAGGCTTGCTTGCCCTTGCTGAAAGAGAAGTACAAAGCTGAGGTTCAGGAGCAGCTCAGTGCTTGTATGAGCAGCTTGGGGTGAAACCTTCTCTCTCAATACTGAGGCACAGTATCACTACACAACTCTTCTGTGAGATGACTGGGAAATTAGGAGAAAATTAGTAAGAATTCAAACCCATTCTGTGCTACCATGAGCGGGTAAAAGCACCTGTTGGTAACATTTATAACTGAGCACAAATACTTCATGTTTCCTAGGAAGGAGCAACAGAGAAGCAAGGGGAAAACACAGAAGACAGGAAAACACTGTGTCTTCAGCTTGCACTGGAGCTCTGTGAAGCCTCTTTTCCTCCCCAGCTTCAATCCACGGTGTTTTCATCTTACGCAATGCCCTCTGCAGCCATGACCTCCAGAGAATTGCATCACTGTCAGAACCAGTTTGCTAGTTTGGGATGAAACTGCCTCCCCCAGAAAGGAGGGTGTTCTGGGCCAGGCTCCACAAAGCTGGCAGAAAATATGTCTGCACAGCTGCAAAGAGAGCCCCAAGCTCCAGAGAGATAGGACCCAGAGCAGTGCTGGAATGATGCTGCCTCCAGCTGTGCTGGAAGTGCTGTGCTCATAATATGCCAGCAGCAGGCAGAGGGTGCCTCAGGGCAAAGTTTTAGGTCCTGTCATCTCTAAACTAGGGAAGAGCTTCACCTGCACTTGTAGAAACTATTTTTTGAGATTTACTCCTCTGTCACATCAGAACTGCCAAGAGCAAACTCTTCTGTTCCTGCTGAGGAAAACCACACTGGAACCGTGCTGCTGCTCCTTTTCACTGGTGACTCAGGGCAGGTTCATGCTTCCAGTACAATTCTGATCTCACAGTGATATCTGAGTGCTGCTCAGGCTCTTGAGGAGCTGTGACACCTTCGTTCTCTAGAGTTAAGCATCTGCATTCCCAAACAGGAGAGGCAGATGTTTACAGGGACAGGAGTTTGCTATTGGGCTACTTCAATCTCATGGTGGACTCTGAGCATCCAATAATAAAAGTTGAACAGTGAATTCTCTTACAGGCCACACAATTAAACTAATTTTTAAGTCTACAATTATAATTATCCTGCAGTCTTTAGGAGAGGCACATAGTGAAGACAGATTCCCTGGGCTGGATGGATAGAGCAAGTTTTGCAGGAGATGGGTGAGAAAAACAAGGTGGGGAAATAAAACTCCATGTGCCAAGGCAAGAAGACACAAGGAGAAGGAGAAATAGCTTAACCCCAGTCTCCCTACAAAACTGAGACATGGAGCAGTGAAGCACTGGCAGGGATGGATCCAGTAATTTTCTGCTGGAGGTCAGGCATTCTCTTAGCCTGTTACCTGCTGATGAATCGAGCTCACCAGCTGCCAAACCTGCCGTGAGCTGGCAATTTGGGAGCAGGCAGATATTCTGCCTCAATGCTCCTAACGAGCTGAGCTGCTCACCAGGCAGAAGAAAGGAGTCACAAAGCATGAGGCTGATGGATGGGGAAGGAGCAGGAGGGAAATTAGCGACACCAGAGGCCATGAGAATGAACATAGAAAGGAGAAAAATAGGTTAAGGCAGGAAAAGAAGCAAGGGAAACAAATGTAAGCATGCATGAAGCTCCCCCATTCCAGAGGGCTGCGGGAATGCCTTCCAGCAAGGCCACAGGAGTTGAGAGTTAGTCACAAATCATTCCTAAGCTTAACAGCTCTACTACAGCAATACTCCACAATGTCTTACAGACCAGCTTCGGCGGGTAACCTTTGGTAGAGCTCCTTCACCTCCTCGTGTTTGATCTTGCCTCTGGCCACGCTCTGTTTGCGCATCTCAGCCATTTCATTGCACCACTCCTCAAACTTGCAGTTATCCCGCTCTACCAGCTCCTGCAGAAAAGCTGGGAAAAAAAAAAAAAACAAACAAAAAACCACCAGGATTTGAAGGGAAAGTGCCAGCTATGTTAATTACCATGGGTTATCTGGGGATAATAACCCTCAAAATTCCCTCCTGCAGCCTTGCTGGGCAAGGTTTTTCTCCAAGCCAAGAATGTGGATATTGCTCTCTCTGATACTAATGGTTGCAGATGATTAAACGTGAAGTTTTGCACCCAAGAAAATAATTTACTTGGGGTTGGTTGCAATGTTAAGTGCAGCTCCTCTGTCCTGCCTCATCAGGAGTGGGGGAGACAAAAGCTTTTCACCTTCTGGTTACACCCAAAGCCTGTCACAACCTTTGATCCAGCACATTGCAAACCCAAGGGCAAAGAGCCCCCAGGAGATGGAAGATTAGCCAGGGCAGATCATCAGAAGGGTGAGGTAAATAAGGATTTTTGCTGCCAGTGATAGAAAAACCCCAAACAAACCAAACCTCAGCAAAGAAAAAAGAAGATAAACCACTTCCCTCACAGGGCTGGTGGGAGGGAGTCGGGGGGGAAGCTCTGCTTATCTGAGGCCTTTTCCTATTTAGAATTATTCTGAAGAGCTAAAATATCTGCAAAAAGGTTAATTCTTGACCAAAATATCCACCTTGGGAGAATATCCAGTATTAAAAAATAACCAGCCTTGAGATCAGGCCAAGTTATGTCTCTCCACTGTCCTGGAAAAGCCGCTTTTAACAGCATCAAAGCAAAATGCCTCAAATTTACAGTTCCATGAAACCTCCCCACAACTGCAGAGCTTGACTGCTGCCCTTCACTCCCTGTTCCTTGGCAGGATTCCACGGGAAACAAAGGCGACCGCGGGGCTGTGCAAGAATTTGGAGCTGGGTGGGGAGGTTTTTGTTGAGTTATTGTTTAGGGCAGAGGGGTAGGAGGAAAGGGAGAGCAAGAAAGCTCAGGAAACAGGCTGAAAATACAGACTGAGGCAGGAATTAGTGCTAACTCCTAAAGTTGTATGTCTTGGAGCATATATTTTAAACAGGGGGGTTGGGAAAGGTTTGGGGTATTATTAGGGGGGAATAAGGTATATGATTTTCCCCCTCTGCAGAGATCCAAGGGGACCTGCCACCTCTGCTGTCCCTGCTCCACAGAAAATGAGTGAAGGGGGAACATACCTCAGCACCAGGGGCCTAATTAGTATTTCTAATCAAGGAGCAGCCAAACAGGAAACATTAAACCCACAGGCAAAGCCCACAGGGAGTTCTGGCACCCTCTTAATTCTAAAGCACAACACGAAGGCACTCAGCCCAAATTCCCATTCGGGGCTTGGAGCCTTTTTATTTTCGTGCCATTTACTCCTGATGTGGCAAAGCTGAAGCAGTCACAGAGGGAACCTGTCATCTGTCAGGATTATTCACCTCCTCGTGCATTGCTGATGACATTTAACCATGCTGTTCTCCTGCACCTTTTGAAGCCAAGTAAGACCGCAGTGGTGAATCCCGTGGGATGACCTCCTCCTGACCCCTTCCCAGCTTGACCCGTTTGGGTAAGAAAGCAGTGTCTGAATGGGCAAATGGGAGGGATTAGCAGAAGTGCTAGGAAAACCCAGGGGTTTTAATGGTCAAGACACCAAGGTGACATGCAGCTCCTTTGGGGCTCATGGCAAACAGTCAAAATCATGGAATCTTGGAGTGGGTTGGGAGGGGACCTTGAAGATCATTTTGTTTCACTCAGGGACACCTTCCACTATCCTCCTTCGCTTCAAGCTGCATCCAACCTGTCCTTGGACACTTCCAGGGGTGGGGCTGCCACAGCTTCTCAGGACACCCTGTGCCAGGATATCACTCCCCTCACAGCCAGGAATTCCTTCCCAATATCCCATCTGACTCTGCCCTCTTGCAGTGGGAAGCCATTCTCCCTTGTCCTGTCACTCCATCTCTTGTCCCAAGTCCCTCTCCAGCTCTCCTGGAGACCCTTCAGGCACTGGAAGGGGCTCTAACATCTCCCTGGGGCCTTCTCCAGCTCTCCCAGGCTGGTACCAGAGCAGAGAGGCTCCAGCAACTTCTCAGCCCTAAACAGGACTTCAAGCAAATTTCCGCCTCCTGGCCTACCTGGAGTACCGCAGGACAAGCCGGATCTCCACAGGACTCACCTGGCACTTGGACTGTGAGGGACTTCTCACGGGCCTGCAGCCTGTACACCAGCATGTAGGCGTTGCGGGAGCAGTGCGTGCCCTTCCCACACTTGGGCTTACGGGTCTGGGATTTCGATGGCTCTGCTGTGGGAACAAAAGGAAAAACCTCAGCAACACACGAGCTCCTTCCCTGATCCTCCATTAACAGATGAGTTTGCCACTCAGCCAGATTCCCTTTGGCAGCCCTCTGTGCCAAGCACTGGGCTTGGCATGAGTGAAAATTGTATCCCAAAAAAAGCCCCAAATCTCTCCAGCCTTTCTGGGTAAATCAAAGGGACTAAATTTAGGAGCCTGTTCTGAACCTCCCTTCTCAAGAGCCTTTCTTCTCTCCCCAGTGGAATTTCTCCGAGCCAAAAGCCACGCTTGGAAAAACATCCTTTCTCCCTTTTGACTCTTGTTCTGCTGTTCTGACTCCAAAGAAAAGAGTCAAATCCTCAGGGAAGAAAATCATATTTACAGGTGATTGTGGATTTGAAAAAAACACAGCAAAGATTTTAGGAAGCCAAGAGTCATGCAAAGGGTTGTTTTTGAGCAGCTGCTGGGGGATGTAAAGTTGTGTTGCAAGAGCTGCTGTTTCCAGATGGATTCTCATGCAAGGAAAACATGGATCTACTGCTGCAGCTTCAAAAACCAAAACGTTTTAAATAAAGAAAAAAATAAAAGAACAACGCTCTGTAAGTCAAAGTAAATGGACCATTGAATTATTAAATTTCTTTTTCCCAAATTCTGAAAAAAATCATGTGCCTTTCCCCCCACACCATCCAGGGGACTTCCCAGATTTTATTTATTTGCATTTTACCCAAGAGTTTTCTAAATTGTTCCCATCTGCATGGCCATGTTCCATCCCCACCACAGACCTTCAGTTTACATTACTGACCTTCTCCTGCTGTTACATGTATTTGTAACAAAGAAAGGCCACAGTTTTGCCCAGAACACACAAATTACTTCAAAACTTGATACAAATATTGAGTTCCCAGCTTAAAGAGGTTCCTAAACACACTTTATTCTCCAAACAGCCTTGAATTGAAATATGAGAAATAAGAAGATTTACTTGCAGTTAGGCATAAAACTTTATAAAATTGAGGTCAGAGCAGTTTATTTGCATCTCATTTTGTTGCACTGGGTGAGCGGGGAGGGTAAAAAGAAAGGCTAAACTGCTCTTGGTGCCTTTCAGGGCTCAGTTTCCCTGTGCACCACTAGATGTCCGGCCAGGTCCAGCCTGGGCCAGCAGTGAGCAAAGCCAAGCGGAATGGGACAGAGCTGCTGGCATGGGAAGGATCATGGAATCACTAAGGTTGGAAAAACCCTCCAAGACTATCAAGTCGAACCACCCCAGCACTGCCAGGTCCACCACTAACCCATGCCCCAAGTGCCACATTCACATACTTTTTGAACACCTCCAGGGATGGTGACTCTACCACTGCCCTGCGCAGCCTCTTCCAATGCCTGACTACACCTTCCATGAAGGATTTTTCCTAATATCCAAGCTAATCTCCCCTGGCCCAGCCTGAGGCCGTTCCCTCTCCTCCTGCCCCTGTTCCCTGCTAGCAGAACCCAACCCCTCCCTGGATGTCCCCTCCTGGCGGGAGTTGTGCAGAGCCAGAAGGTCCCCTCTGAGCCTCCTTTTCTTCAGGCTGAGCCTCTTTCTCAGCCCTTTCAACTGCTCCTCAAAAGTTCTGCAGACTCTTCCTTGTGCTCCAGACCCTTCCCCAACTCCACTGCCTATCTCTGGACACATTCCAGCACCTCAATAAGCATCGTGCAGATGAGAACAAGGAAGTGGGAGAAGGCTGATACCCCATTACACCAAACCAAAGGAGCAGAAAAAATCTGCAGGTATTTTTTCTCTAAAGATGCCTTTAAGAAAGACAGCATTCCATAAATTCCAACCACAGCAAAGCAACCTTGGTGGGTAAGAATTCCTGGGAATAGATTGCCTGCACTGCAAGTGAATTTCTTAGTAATTTCCCTGTTTTTCCCTGCTGTGATCACCTGCACTACAGAACACTGAGCTGCTAAAAAACCATTTCAGCTCCAAATGAGCTACTTTTATTTACTGACTGCAGAGTGAGAAATGCACAGGTCCAGTCTCAGCAGAAGCTTTCCAAGAAATCTCCAAGAAATCCAGTCCAGGAACACGGTGATCTGGGCAGCACTTGAGCCAGTAAAACAGAAAAGCACCGAGGAAAAAGCTCAGAGTAAAAAGGCCGTTTTAGATTCCAAGCTGTTATTTGGATCAAAATTTTTTTTACTGCCTCCAAGTAAAACACCTCAGTGGAAACAGAACCATAACATGTTAAGGAAACTGAAAGCATTTTCCTTATCTGTTCCAAGGAAGTGGCACCCACCTGTTGCTCCCTGATAAGAACCTGTTGCCCGTGTTATCAGCATCTTATCTGCCATGTGGCAGTCAGAGAAATACTAGAGCAGCTGATCACGAGGTGTAAACACTCACATGGGGCTGAAACGAAGCAAATCTGGCTGCAATCACCAGGATTGCTATTTCCCACGTTCCTCTGAGCCGTGACAGCCTGTGTAGGAGCGTTCTGGGGAGGAGCAGGAGGCTGCATCTGGGGACGCCCGAGGTTTTGGTAGAAAGTTATTTTAAAAGGGCACTCACAACTGAAAGGTTTTACCTAGATCTTCCTCAATTCCCAACTGCAGTTTCTTCCCCTCCATCTTCTCGATGTCCTCATCGTTGAACTTGTACCACTCGCCTGTCTGCGGGTCCTTCACGTGGGCGATGTAGTGCCCGGAGTAGGCACTTACTCCACGGTGTATGAGCACAGCGCTCAACTCGTACACGTACACACCGTCTGCAAGGCAAGCAACACTTACACACAGCTCTGTAGCCAACAGCACTCATCCTTCCTGTCCTAAAACTCTGTGTTTTCACCAGGCAGCAAAACCTGCACTCAAACTCACAACTCTTCAGGACATTGCTAAGAGGGTCGTGGCTGAATAACAAGGATGTTGTTTGAAATGCGGGTTTCAAACAACTGTTGACAGAATTTTCAATCAAAAAGAGGATTCAGAGGAATCACAGAATCCCAGAATGGTTTGGGTTAGAATGGATTTTAAAGCCCATCTTGCTCCACCTCTCTGCCATGGGCAGAGACATTTTCCACTATCCCAGGCTGCTCCAAGCCCTGTCCAACCTGGCCTTGAACACCTCCAGGGATGGGGCAGCCACAGCTTCTCTGGGCACCCTGTGTCAGGGCCTCTCCACCCTCACAGGGAGGAATTTCCTCCTAAACAGAATTACAGAGGAGATCTGCCAAGAGGCAATGGGCAAAGTTAACAAAAAACTGCCCCAAACTCACTTTTTTGCTCCATGAAAGGCTCCATGTCCAGCAGCTCTGAGAAGCCGATGTAGGTATTCAGCTTCTTCTTGTGGCCAGTTTGTCTGTGCAGAGGCAAAGCTTTGGCTCAGGGCACAGTAACAACAGCTCACATCCCAAAATACCCTGCTTGAAACCCCCCGAGAGGCTCAGACACCCTGTCACCCCTCAAATTAAAGCAGGAAGAGCAGGGTAGGTGACTTCCCCAATAGCTTCCCACTCACCTGTCAAACACAAAGCGCATGAGCTGCAAGTTGAGGGTGCAGGGCAGGCTGAGCAGCCGGATCTTCCTCGTGGCATTTTGCTTGCTCTGACAAGTCTCACAAAAATAACGATTGTCCCCTTCTAATTTTTCCTCCTGAGAGGCAGAGGGAAAGGTCTTGAGAACATGTCAGCACTGAAAAGTCAATTGAGCTACTCAACAGCTGGAGAATGAGAAGCACCAAAATTATTTTAACTATTTAAGTCTCTTCCCAAATTTTTCTGAGTTAAAGACACACTAATGACTGCACTTGACATCATGGCCAGAGCAGACTGCTCTCACTTTAACGCAAATTTTAGACTGAATCAAGCCGCATTCCAAGTTCTCAGGTCTCTTACTCTTGCTCCTCGGTTGACTGAGTTGGCTTATACCAAAGAAAGTAATTAAATCATCCCTTTCACGAGTTCACATGGACCCAGTTAATGTAAAGCCACATTTCAGCCTGGAACCACAACCCTCTGCTCAGCCACCCAAAATCACCCTGCAGGAATCACTCAGTGTCTAAGCAGATCCAATTAGGCCAGAGGAAAATTCCAACCACCCGCCCCCCCCAAAAAAAAAAGTCACAGGGCTGTTTTGTGTGAAGGAGGGGCAGACAAATGTCAAGTTCACCAATTCAGGAATTTAATCCGTGCGCTCAAACCAGGGGGTTTTTATCATTGCACCAGGCAGAGCAACTGGTTTGCTGAGTGCACCAGCAAGCAAAGAGCTCAGGGAATGGGTCCAGGTTAGTTCTGTCCTAAATAGTTTGAGTGGAATCCACACCTTAGTGTGCCAGAGCTGAACTTCAGATCCAGGCAAATTTTTAAGCTGAATTGAGAACACTTGCAGCTGTTCCTGCAGCTATTCCCAGCACTCCCAGGCACTTATGAGAGCACATTTTTCAGCAGGAAATGTCTCCTGTTGCTATGCAGATGAGCACTGACACAGAAAACATGGAAAGCAGCCGTTCTCCCAGTGCTATCCATGACAAAGCAAGCAAAGACTTTTCCCTAACTTTCCTGGCAAAGTATTTTAACTAAAAATGCAACTTTCAAGTGCTTTTTAAAGCTGTAACAGGAGCATGTGATATCATGGAACCATTCCCTGCTCCATGCCTCAATCCTCAATTTTGGGTCTGCTGAAAAAAACATTTTCACTTGGATGCATCTCCCTGAGCCAAGTCTGTGGCTTTACTCCGACACTGATCTCAAAGGCTGTGAATTGGAGGAAGGAATTGAAATTCCTTGCTAAAAATAGCAAGCCTCCAACCCCAACGAGCTCATACCTTGAGGAATTCTGTTATACAGTCTGTCAACTGCTTGTGTCCTTGGATGTTTAACTCCAGCTCGTAAAATTTAGACACCAGTTTAGATTCTCTGCCACACTGGTTGCAGCTGGGATAGGAAAGAAGACAAAAATACATTTGAGGACAGGTCAGGACTCATATGTCGGGGCTCCCAAGCCTTTAGTAAAATACTCCTTGAATAAAACCAGGAGAAAAAGTGAAGTCAGGGCTAAGGAACTTGTCATCTCCACACCATAAAACTCCAGCAGAAGGTTTAAGAAACTTAACAGCACCTACCAGGACCTGTCACAACTCGCATGGACCATTTTCTACGATTTTTAAGGTGAAATTCACAGCTCTGAGAACGCAGAAATGAAAAAACAACACCCAGAATGCTGTTTTCTGTCTGCAGGACCTGCCACTCCATTAACTCACTTGGAGGTTTAGTTGATAAATTCTCATTAAAGGAGTAAAAGCAGCTGGAGAGCTGTCACAGCAACACTACACTCACAGGAACAGGAAAGGAAAACGTAAGTATTTCTCAGAACGTGTTTCTGCTGCAGCTTAACTGCCTGCTCTGGTTGTTAGGAGGGAACTTCCCCTCCCAAATCCTTCTAAAAATTTAAATATTTACAGAAAGATTCTTCCCAAAATTATTACTTACACTGTGACATAAGCATACTCTCCACAGAATTGCTTTTGCACAATGTTCCGGACATCTGGGTTTTTCTGCTTGGACAAAGTATCTTCCAGCAGGGACATGAACAACTTGGAAAACTCCTGGGCATCCTGGAAGAGAAAATCAAGTTCATTAACAATCCACCACAGCACAATCCCAACCCTGTCACTAATTCACTGCTAATTACCCTGAGCCCTTCACAGAGGCTGCACCGAGGCTCCGTGCACAGCATGGAAAATAAAGACCAGGCAGAAGAACTAAGGAAAACAGAGGAATTTGGCTAAAAGGAGCATGAGGCCCTCGGTGTGGGAGCACAGCAGGAGCTGCCCTGGCTCCCCGCCAGCCCTGCTGGGGGCTTTGACTTCTGCCCTGCTCCTCCCAGGATTCTGGAAGGGATAAAAACCCTCCTGTGGAACTTCCAAGCCCCTTGATCCTCATTTTTGCAGCTGTCCCTGCACAGATCAGAGGTGAGAACACCCCAAAAATGAGGAGCTGCTCTATGGGTGATCCTGGCGATGCTCCAGAGCTTCCCCACACCCAGCTCAGGGCCCTTCTCTCAAATCCTGGTTCTCCTCTTCCAAAAACAAATAGGTTGCCTTTTGGTGTCTCTGAGCAGCTTCCTTCCCCTCCTGACCCTCCCAAGGAAAAATATGCCAGTGCTCCAGCTCTTCCTCCAAAACCTCCCATTACCTCTCCAAGTGGATTTCCAAGCCGTACCCCTCTCCCAAGCTCTCTCCAGCCGCAGCCCCATAGGGCCCTGCAGCACTTGCCTCCCACATGCTCCCCTTGGATCCTGGCTAGCTCCTGGTGATCCACCTCACCCTTGGGAGGGCCCTTTCACCACCCAATGCCCCCCAAGAGGAGCAGCCCATGGAATACCTGCAGAAGGACCCTCACTGCAGCTCTGCCTCCCAACTGGCCCCATCCCATCCCATCGCTCCTGGTCTTCATCCCACCACCCCTTGGCTCCTCCTGATCTTCTGCACTCATCACTTCCTAGCCTCATTCCATTGCTCCCTGGGCTCCTCCTTATATCTCTGTACTCATCCCATTGTTCCATGTCCTGATTCCATCACTCTCAGGGCTCCTCCTTGTCTCCCTGTTCTCATCCCATCTCTCCCTGGCCTCATCCCATCACTCCATGTTCTCATTCCCTCACTCCCTGGACTCCTCCTGATCTCCTTGGCCTCATTACATTGCTCCTTAACCCCATCCCATCATTCCTGGGGTTCTTCCTATCTCCCTATCCTCATCCCATTCCCCCCTTGGGATCCTCCTGATCTCCTCCTCTCCAGCCCATTGCCGCCTCCTCCCCTCCTGATCTCCCTATCCCCATCAAATTATTCCTTGGACTCCTCATCTCCCTTGCCCCATGCTATCCTTCCCTGGGCTCTTCCTGATACCTCTGCACTCCTGACATCCTGGTCCCCTCCTGTTTCCTCCCTGCACTCTGGGAGGGGCCTGGAGCCCCACCTTCCTCTTCATGTTTGCACCCAGAAACCAGACCCAGCTGGGAGCTGCCTGACTGCCCAAGGGTGATTTCCCAACTTCTAGAAGTGCCAGGAAAACCCTCCACACACCTGCTGCTGCCCTGTGTCTAGCCCCAATGCCTTGACAAAGCCTGAGGGGTCGATGTAACGCCGCTTGCTGTTCTGCAGCAGAGCAAACAGGTACTGCAGGTGCTCACAGACGGTCTGGGGCTCATAATCTGGGAAAAACACAAGGCACAACAGGAATTCAGAGAAGGGATCACTTCAAGTGTTTCACAACCACTGAAAGTGATGGAGTTGGAAGGTAGTTTGAGTTGTCAGGAATACTGAAGTGGATCATGTAGGTGATGATGCCAAATCCCAGCACAAGCCAAACAGAGAACGATTTAGGTTGGAAAAAATCCTTAGGATGATCAAGTCCAACTGTAAATATGTACATTCTGCAACTTGAAGATAGGAGGGTGGAGCCAGGCTCTGCTCCCAGTGAACAAGGAACAAGAATGAGAAGAAATGACCCTGAGTTGTACCAGGGGAGGTCTAACTTGGATATAAGGGAAAATTCCTCCACAGAAAGGGTAATCAGGAACTGGAACAGGCTACTCAGAGCAGTGGTGTAGTCACCATCCTTGGAAGTGCTCAAAAACTGCCTGGATGTGGCACCTGGGTACGTGGGTTAATGGTGGGCTTGGCAATGCGGGGGAATGGTCGGACTGATAATCTTGGAGGAGTTTTCCAACCTTAGGGATTCCATTATTCCATCCTGCAATGTCCAGCACAAGCTGTGAGTGAAAGGTTTACACAGCATGCACCAATTACCCCAAAAAACAGCTTCTTATTTACCCAGAAGGTGAAATATCATTTACAACCACCATAAAACAGCAACAGAGCTGAGGTGGTTGCACTGATCCAGAGCTTCCCCAAGGAAAGCACCCAAGAGCAGAAAACTGTGAGCCTTAATCCTATTTCGCGTCCAAATTTCAGCTCTGCCATGGGATAAGTGCAGCTCTGTGACAGCACAGACCAGCCCTGATCCACATGTCCCACCCCCAGCACCACCACTAGGCCACTTTTGGAAGCAAGACCAAACCGAATCATCATTTTCAACCAGCTCAGATCACTCTGATCTAAGACATGGATTAATGCTGATTCATTACCAAAATCCAGATGATGGCTCCAAACTAACAGTGCAGCGACGGCATGTATGGCTGTAGCTTCACCCATGAATTCTCCTGATAAACCTTATCCCAACATGCAGTTTTAGGAGAAAAGGAACAAGTCCCTTTCCCTTTCTCCCACGCACCTGTGTCCTTGGAAATGCCATCCCCACAGGTGCTGGGGCACAGGTAGAGCGCCTGCCGCAGCTCCAGGTTCAGGAACCACATCTGCAGGAAGGTGTTGACGTAGCATGTGGCGCCGAGGTTTGTCAGGCCCACAAACGCATTCTGGGGGGACAGAAAAAGGGCCAGAAAGGTCACCTCCCCTCACCCCCAGCATCCCTCCTGGGCCCTGGAGATGGGGTTTGGGGGTACCTTCTTGCGACGCTCGCAGTTGGGGTCATCAATGTTGTGGAAGCTGTTCTCATCGATCTCACCCAGCCACACGTGCTCCCCGATGCCCACTAGGCAGTTGGGGTTCCCCCGGCAGTTCCTCCTGGGGAACCAGACCCCAGCTGTCACCCCCATGTCCCTTGGGGGCTGTGAGGGCTGACAGTGGGGGACATGGGAAAGCATATAATGTTGAACGGGATGAGACACGGAACACTCCTCCCCATCAAAAACAGTGGTCATGGGTGAGGAAGGAGGTAGAGAACTAGAGGGGCTTTTAGGTAAAAAAAGGGGACCTCAAGGGCAAGTATGGGACCAAGGGTTTCTCCTATATCTGGGGAGCCAGGCAGGGACAGGGCTTGCCCTAACTCCAGGATGAGTGCTGTACAACCAGGCAAGGAGATGGGCTCCCTACAGCCCATAGGGATCCCCTATAAATCGGGAACCAGGCAGAGAGAGGAGTCCCTACAGCCCTGGGGTGGGGCTAGTTCCTTATATCTGAGAAGGCAGGCAAGAAGAGGGGTTCCCTATAACCCCGGGGTTATCTTATAAACGGGGAGGGAGAATCAAGGAAAGGGATCCTCACAACCCCATGGGTGCTCCCCTGTATCTGAAGAGCCCAGCAACACCGGGTCCCCCACAACACCAGGGTGGTATCCTATATCTGGTGAACCAGGTTGGGAGGAGAGTCCCCCACTATCCCAGGGGAGTGCCCTACATCTGAGGAGCCAGAGAACGAGAGGGGTTCCCCACAACCCGGGGAGGAGTCGGTTCCCTGTCTGAGCAGAAAAGGACAGAGGTTCCCCACCAGCCTAAGGGAGTCCCCAATATCTGGGGAGCCACACAAGGCGACAGTGCTGAGGGCTGCACAGGCCCCGGAGAATGGGGGTGCCCCAGAAGGGAACACGGGGGAGCCTCCACCGACACCGCGGGACCTCGGAGGGGCAGGGAACGCCCCGCGCCTCATGGCGGGAGGGAACACGGGGGGGTCCCCCCAGATCCCAAGCGCGCTGTCGGGAGGGTTCGGTGCCCGGCCCGGCCCCGCGGTACCGGCAGGCGCCGCGCTGGCAAGGCTCCAGCCGGACGCGATAGGCCGCCTCGATGTGCTCCTGCGCCACCGCCTCGGGCGGCACTGTCTCGGTCCAGCGCCACGCCGCCTTCTCCAGCTGCAGACGCGGCGCCATGGCTCCGCCGGCGCCCCGGGGCTGCCGCGGTCGTTGCCCGGGTCGTTGCCCGGGTCGTTGCCCCGGTCCCGGCCCGGTCCCGATCCCGCCCGGCCCCTCCCGCCGCCGTCAGGGCCAATGACGCCACGAGCGCGACGCGGTGACGGCGCGAGGCGCTGACGTTAGCGGGCCGCGACCCGCTGGGCGGGGGCGGAGCTTCCGCCACGAGGGCGTGGCTTGGGCGCGCTAGGTACAGGCTCGTGCCCGCCGGGGCCGGGGCTTGAGCCGTCAGGGGCGCGGCTAGTATGAGCTAGCGGAGGGGGCGTGGTCTATACGGAATTGAGGCGGGGCTTGCTGGCCAAGCGGGCGTAGCCGGTGTGATGCGGTCAGGGCCTATGGCACGGGGCCGCTCTGGGTCCTATCGCGCCCCCCGCCATCCATACCGTGCCCCCCAGAGCCCCACAAGCCCTGTACCCTCGTCAGACCCCTCTGCACCCCTGTGTCATTCCCCCCCACCCCTATACTACAGCCCCCACGCCATAACAGTCCGTACCCCCCGAACTCCCACACCCCTATACCATATTCCCCTACACCATGCACCCCACACCCCAATACCATAACCCTTCCATACCACACCTCCCTGTACCATAACCTCCCGGGGCCCCCGTACACCTCTGCACTCCCACCCCGTGTGCCCTTTAAATCGTCCCACTATACCGGCTCTCCTATACCCCCATAGCACCCGCTAAACCATATCGCCCATACCATATGCCCCAATACCAAAGCCCCTCTATACCCCCACAGCACCCCCCAACCCTCATGCTCCCCATCCCATCGCTCCTGTATTGCCCCGACGCAGACCCCAAATACGGCAGCCGCACTGGTTGTCTCTCCTTTAATAGCTGTCCCCGAGAGGGGGTCCCCGCCAGCACCCCAATTGTCCCTCGTGCCCCCACCCCGCCGCCACCCTGGGAGGCACCCAGGCGGCCCGGCCGTCCCGGCACAGTTTCGGGGGAGGTGGAAGGGGGGGTGTAAACATTTTTGGGGGTCCCGGCCCCCCCCAGAGTCATCCCGAGGCAGCAAAGCACTGTTTCCTCCTGGTGGCTTTTTTTTTTTTTTAAGAATAAAATTGGCCAAATTCCCCCCAAACTGTTTTGGAGGGGTTAGGAGGGGCAGGGGGGCACAGGGGAGCCCCCCAAGGCGCCGTGCCGGAGGTCGATGGGGTGTCGGGGGATCCCGGCGGACTCCAGTGCCAGTCCCCGCACGCACCCCGAGAGGCCAGAGCTGAACTTGCCAGCGGTTAGGGCGTGGGGGTCAGGGGCACCGCCTGCAGGGGGACACAGGAGGCACTGGGTAGGGGGCACCCGTTGGGAGCATCTGCTGGGCCCACCCATGTCCTGGCCTGGGACACCTGCCCATGTCTATCTTGTGTCCTATCAGGTGTCCCCACCCCATGTCACGCCAAGTACCCCATCCTGTGTCCATCCCACGTCTCTCCCTGCATCCCATCCTCTATTCCACCCTGTCCCATCCCATGTCCATCTCGGGTCCCATCTCATGTTGCACCTGGTGTCTCACCCCAAGTGTCATCCCACGTCCACACCATATCCCACTCTGTATCTGTGTCCCACCCCATGTCCATCCCCTGTGCCATCCCACGCCTCACCCTGTCTATCCCACATCCACCTCCTGTCCATTCCGTGTCCATCCCACATCCACCCTGCGTCCATTTGTGTCCCAACCTGTCTCCCCCATATCCCCCGTGTCCTCCCCATCCCACCATACCCACGAAGATGCTGCCCTCTGTGTTGGCCATGACGTTGGATCCGGGTGATTCCCCACTCACCGCCTCCTCTCCGTCCACCTGGAGCTGCCCACGCCGGCCCTCCCTGTGGGGCACTGTCAGCACCTGCATCCCAACCCCACCCTCACCCCACCCCACGCCCAGATCCCCGCCCACCTTGTCACTGACACTCGGTGCCACTCGCCATCGTTGATGGGGTCTTCAGAGGTGATGGTGGCCTCACCACTGCCCAGCTGGTAACTGTGGTAGGGGCAAGGTGTCAGTGTGCATACAATGGGCACCTTAGGGGGCACTGGGTGGGGCTCAGGGAACCCTGGCTGCCACACATCATTCCACGGGACCCTGGCTGCCCCCTCACCTGAACACCAGGTGTCCATCCTTCAACCCAAGGCCAAGGAAATCTTTGGCTTTGCCAGCCTCGCCAGGCTCCTGTGGGCACAGTGGGGGGTGAGCAGAGGGGAGCACCCAGACCCCCACCCCGAGGGGTCTCACAGCCCAGTGCCCTCCCTGTCACCCTGGCCTCTGTCTCACCGCGCCGTGCCACAACAGCAGCCCCTGGGCACTGCGTGTCCGCAGCTCCAGCTCGATGGTCTCAGGAGCCTCGGGGGGGCTGCCAAGGGAGCGAGTGGGTGTTTTGAGGAAACTCAAAAAGGGGGTGATGACATGGGGGGAGTGCAGAACCCCAAAAACGGGGGCTGCCGTGGTGGGGGTGCAGCACCTGTTTGGGTGTCACTTACCCGCGAGGGAAGAGGTGCCCAGGAAGGGCCAGGTAGGATCCATCCTGGAATGCAGCGCTAAACTGCCCAGGGGTATCTGGGGGAAGACGGAGGGTCAGGGGTGGATGGGAGGAGGGGGCCCCACCCTCATTTTTTGGGGAAAAAGGGGAAATGGGTGCAGGGACCCACCGCCACCCCCGCTGCCCTCCTGCCAGTCCTGCTCCAGCTCTGCCAGTGCTGAGCCTGTAGGAGAAGAGTGGGTAAAGGCAGGGCAGGTATCCCCTTGGTGTCCCCAAGTATCCCCCCACCATGTCCTTGGGTGTCTCCAGTTGTTCCCAGGTATCCCCAAGTATTACCCAAGTGTATATCCTCAAGTGGCCCCTGATGTCCCCCATGTCCCTAGATGGCTTCAATTATTCCCAGGTATTCCCAAGTATTCCCCAAATGCATGTCCCTGACATGTACCCAGGTGTCCCTTTGCACACCCGGTGAATTCCTAAAGGGTTTGCAGGTATCCCCCCATGTCCCCAGGTGTCCTCCAAGTGTCTGTAAGTGACCTCCTCCCATGTCCCCAAGTGTCTCCCCACGTTCCCAAGTTTCCCCCATGTCCCTAAGTTTCCCCCATGTCCCCACATGTCCCAAACTGTCTCCAAGTGTGTCCAGGTATTTCCAAGTATCCTCAAGTGTGCCTCTTGTGTTCCTGGGTGTCCCCATGCGTTCCCTTTGTCCCCACCATGTCCTATAGTAACCTGAGATGTCCCTCCATGTTTTCAAGTGCCCCCAGGTGTCCTTCCTTGCCCTTCCATGTGCTTCCCCCTCACTGTGCTGGCAGTGTCCCTGCATGCTCCCTGTGTCCCCAGCTGTCCCCCCATGTCCCTGTGCTGTCCCCTCACGGTGCTGGCAGCGGGCCCCGCTGTGTCCAGGGGGGCAGCGGCAGGAGCCATGGACACAGGAGCCACCGTGCAGGCAGGGCCGGGAGGGGTGACAGCCTTCAGCCTCCTCCTCCTCCTCCTCCTCGCAGCGCAGGCCTGGGGACACGTGGGACACAGTCACTGGGGGTGACAGGTGAGTGTGCACGGCACGGATGGGCACAGCCCCAGCTGGGCACGCTGGGCACAGGTGTGTGCAGTGAACAAGTGTGAGCTGCATGTGCACACATGGCACAGGTGTGTGAACAGGTGCAGTGCAGCCACAGAACGCACACACACACAAACATGCAGTGCACACACACTGCACACACACATAAACACACATGAACTGCATACATGGCAGCACACACACGCAGTGCACACACACATGCAGTGCACACACAAACACACATGAACTGCATACATGGCATACAAACACATGCAGCACACACACGCAGAAATGCACACATACTGCATGCACACACATGCGAACGCACAACACCCACCCCATTCCCGCTCTCACCGCTGGTCCCCGGCTGACACGGGGCACGGTGGCCGCAGGGCCGCACCCCCCGGCTGCGCAGGAACCGCTCCCGCAGCTCCAGCCTTTTCCCGCTGATGGACACCTATGGGGACACCGCCCACCGTCACCTCCCTGCCGGCAGGGTCACTTCCCAACTGGGACACCAACAGGGTCACTCCCCACAAAGGGGACACCAGTGAGGGTCACCTCTCCAATGAGGTGACATCAACAAGGGAACACCAATGCGCCATCCCCCAGCCACGAGGGTCACTTCCAACCAAGGGGGCACCAAGGCGTGGCATCACCAACCCAGTGAAGGAACTCCAACAAGGGGATGTGAAGTCACCTCTCCAACAATGGGGTCACCTCCTAACCAACGGGACACCGCCAACGGGGTCATCTTCCCAAGGGAACAACAAGAGGGGTCATCCCCCCAACAAGGGGACATCAATGATGGTCACCTCCTTCCCCATCAAGGGGATCATGCCCTGGCATCCCCTCTGTACCTGAGGGGGGTCACTTGCCCTCCAAGGGGACACAACGGAGGGGTCTCACCTCTCTGATGCAGCCATGGAAGGAGGCGTTGGTGGGGGGGCGCAGGGGGGGCTCAGTGCCCCCCAGGTACAGGGGGCTGCGCAGGTTGAGCCCCTGGCTCTTGCCGGGTGAGGAGCGTTTCACCGGGGCAGTATCATCCACCACCAGTGTCCCATCCTTGTGAACCCGTTCAGCTGTCACCCAGTGCCACTGGCCCAGGGCAACCGGCTCTGCGCTCCGCAGCACTGCTGGGCCTGTGGGGACAGGGTGATTGGTGTTACAGGGGATGCTGGGGAGACAACCAGGGATGTTCAAGGACCTGAGATGTGCTCTGGGTAATGCTTGGGGATCAGAATGACTCCCAAGAACCTCAGTGATGTTTGGGGACACCAATTGTGCCAGGAGACCCCACTGTGGCTCAGGGACCCCTTTCATGACAGTGAACCCTGATGACGTCGTGTCACCCCCTTACTCCCACAGTCCCCAGTGCCACCTCTCCACAGTCCTCCCTGCCCTGTGCCACCCACCTGAGCCCAGCTCGTAGTGGAACTCGAGGTGGCCACCGATCATGGCCAAGGCCACAAAGTCCTCGACAGGGGCGGCTTTGCCAGCACTGAAGAGCAGGAGTCCATCGGGCATCAGCGGCAAGAACTCTACCTCCAGCCGCAGCTCATGGTGCACGTTGGTGAGGGGCGGGTATGAGACGAATGCTCCCTCCTCATCGAACGATGGCACATTCACCACCTCACCTGCACATCCCAGTCAATGCCCAGTGTGGGACCCCCCCATCCTTGGTGGGACTTCCAGCTCCATCCTCAGAGCAACATCCATCCAAAGCCTCCATCCCCAGGGTGGGACATCCATCCATCCATCCATCCATCCATCCATCCATCCATCCATCCATCCATCCATCCATCCATCCATCCATCCATCC
>VZUI01046641.1:0-34157 GCA_013401135.1 Cettia cetti
CGCGCCCCCGCCGCCCTGTCCTCCCTCCTTCGCCCAGTCCCATCCCTCCCCCTGTATTTCGCTTTTAAACTGCAGCTGTTGAAGCTAAACCTCCTTCGCAAAAAAACAGCATTTCCTCCCACATGTCCGTGAATTGTGGGTAATGTAGTTCTTTATTATTATTATTATTATTATTATTTTAGAAACGCCCTTTCCCCCCCTCTTTATTATTATTGTATTTCGATTTCACGGCAATGTGCTTTTTCTTGGGTTTTCAGATTACGGTTTTTCTCTCCCGGCTGGAGCCTGCTGGGTAGATTTGGTACCAACCAAAGGGCACCAGAGGGGATGGATGGTCTCCTTATTTGCAGAACCTCTAGCCCTAGGTTAGATGGGCTGTGATTCCAGCAACGAATAATGTCAAGCTCTCTGCAGCAGCGGTGGGACTCGGGAGCGGCTGGAACAGGAGTGAGAAGCGTCTGAGGCAGCAGTGGCCTGTGGGAAAGTTGTAAACTTCTATTAGAGGCAGTTTTAGGAGTAATGCTGACAGCTGGTCCTGCTGGCCATCAGTTGGCTGAGGATCTGAGCACCAGGGGAGGTGAAATTTTCTGGCTTTTCAGCAATAGCTGATGGACACTGGGCATTGGGTGATTGTGTCCTCTGTCACTTGTTTCTAAATAGGAAACCTGGGGAAATGAGAGGTAAAAATCTCTTTGCCAGTGCTGCTTGTGGTGTGGCACAGCAGCACAGAGCTGCTGTAAATGTCTTTTAGTCCTTCCCACCCTGTGCTCTCAGCAGGCTGGATTAGCCCTTGGCAGGTAGGAGAGACCAGAGCTACCAGGTGATTCTAACAAGTGGATGTCACAGGATGAGGGGAGGCAGATTTGCTCCTTTCCACCCACAGCAAGCGGAAAAAACACAGTTTATTGTCATATTTTTCCTCCTCACGTGTTTCTCAAAGCATTGAGAAGTATTTATTTTAAACTTCCCCGTTGCTGTGAAAGGCACAATTTAGTCACTAGTCCTGTGACAGAAACACTAAGAACCTGCTCAAGTTACAAGCCACTTACTATCATGTAGTACAAGGAAGAATGAAATTAGCATCTTCAGAATGAAATATCCAGCAGCCTCCAGAAGGTGCTGAAATCCTTTGACATTTCCAAGACTCTTTCACACTTTTCAAACAAGCTTGTCACAGTTTCCCAAAGCATCATGAGTCTGGTGAAACTGCACATTCTGCGACTCCAGTTTCACTGAAGCTTCAGCCAGGTCTTGCTTCAACTTGGCTGTCTCTGGTTCTCTGGTCAACTAGGAAATTGCATTATCTCAGTCTAATTAAATCAGCTCTTCAGATGGAGTTTTTGTTGGGTTTTGGTCGTGCCTGTCTCCATCATGCTGCTGTGAGTGATTAAGGCATTAGCACATCTCACCACAGAGCAGCTGCTCTAAGCCATGTGCAGAAGGGCTCCTGTGCCTGAGCTCCTGGTTTGCTCTGATGGCATTGCTGGAGGTGCCAGACCAGGCTGGGATAAGCATCAGGAGTGGCTGGTGATGCTGTGAGTTGTGTTTCCTTCTGCTGCTCATTTGATGCCCCTGGCTGTGTCTCCTCATAGCCCGGCCTCTCCCCTCAGCCTGCACGGTGCCTCTGTGTCTTTCCAGCGTGGTTTTCCAGGTTTATAAAGGACAGGGTCTCCCCTCACCAGCCCACCAGAGGCTGCATGCTCTAAATACTGCAGGGCATTATATTTTATTTTGGCCCAACTTTCTTTTTTGTCCCTAGAAGAATCCCACCCAGCGATGCTGTTGTTGGATGCCCTCTGGTTGCAAGTGCTGCTTCTTTGGCCAGCTGCTGCAGAGGTTGGGATGCACCAAAGCTACCAGAGAATTGCAGAGAGGGGGGATGGGGCTGTCACTCCTGTCCCACCCACATTTTGGGCTTTCCTGGCCATGCTGGCCACTGACACCACGTGTGGCCGTGGCTGTGCAGGGAATTGTGGCCGGCAGCCCCGGGGCCAGCAGCCCTGCAGGAGAGCAGGGAGCACAGCCAGGCCTGAGCAGGCTGGGCACAGGGAGCATGCAGGATTTGTCTGTCTGGGCGTTCTCCCAGGTGCTGGATGACCCCTGTGGATCGTGTGTCAGGACTGGAATAGCCCTGCAGAGCAGGGAGCCTGTCTACAAGGATATTTATAAACCCCTGGGTTAGTGGCTGTTTTGTTTCTGGGATGGGGCTTGTCATGGCCTCAGTGGGATCAGGGATTTTTCCCTCCCGAGCTCAGCTCGGTTTCTCCAGCTGGGACTGTCAGTGAGAGCCCACCTGGCTGCAGGACAGACCAGACACTTTTCCTTTCCCACTCCACCACTGACAGGGGTTTTGCTGGCACTGCATCCATCCCATGCTGCCCTTCCTCCTCCAGCCCCTTCCTGCTCAGGACTGGAGTGCAAGGCTGGAGTCTCACAGGGAGGCTGGGGCAGAGAAATTCCCTCTGTCAGCAGAAGAGACAGGCACCAGATTAAATTCACTCCCAGAGCTTTCAAGGTATTTTTTTAACCCGTGACAGCTCCTGAGGAACATGTTAAGTTGTAGCTCAGCATCCCCAGCTGAGCAGGAGTCTCCCTGTTTCTGCAGGGTCCTGGCCACCAGTGCCTTTTTCCCTCTACCCACTGAAATCTGCAGAGCCCCACAGAGCAGCAGCCTTGCAGAGAGTGGGAAAATCCAGGAGGCCATGCTCTGGGGAGGTGATGGCTATAGCCAAGTGGAAGCAGTGCTCTGCCTGGCTGATGTCAGGTAGGCTGAGATTTTCCACAAGCCAGGCAGTGGGATGAGGGCAGGCGGGTAGGGATGGGGTGCTGACTGCCCTGGTAGTGGCAGCACAGCCAGGGATCAGGCAGGAGCTGGTGGGTGTTGGTGATGTGGCAGCTCCTGTGCCATTTAAGGGCTGCCAGAGCCCCACGTGGTCCCTGGGCCAGGAGAGGTTGTGTTTTATGGGCTGGGTAAGGGAGCCTGAGAAGGGAACGAGCTCTTCCTCCTGCTGGGATCATAGAATCGCATGGTTTGGGTTGGAAGGGACATTTAAAGTCATTTAGTCCAACCCCCAGCCATTGGCAGAGACACCTTCCACTGTCCCAGGCTGCTCCAAGCCCTGTCCAGCCTTACCCTTAAAAACTTCCAGGGATGGGGCAGCCACAGCTTCTTTCAGCAGCCTGTGCCAGGGCCTGCCCACCCTCACTGGACAAAATGCCTTCTCAATATCTCATCTAACCCTGCCCACTGACAGTGTGAAGCCAGTTCTGTCACTCCATTTCCAGCTCTCCTGGAGCCCCTTTAGGCACTGGAAGGAGCTCTGAGGTCTCCCTGGAGCCTCCTCTGAGCTGAACACCCCCAGCTCTCCCAGCCTGGCTCCAGAGCAGAGGGGCTCCAGCCCTTGGAGCATCTCCTTGGCCTCCTATGGACTCACTCCAACAGGTCCATGTCCTTCCTGTGCTGGGGACCCCAGAAATGGATGCAGTGCTGCAGGAGGGGTCTCACCAGAACAGAGCAGAGGGGCAGAATCACCTCCCTTGACCAGGGATAAGTTCCAGAGGGTATGAATCAGAAATAAATTGATATATATTATTTTCCCTTGAGGGAGGAAAATATGAACAAAGCCCAGGAGTGAGGGCTCCTCTGGATCTCAGACACTTGTCCAAGTATCTGGGTGGTCTTCCAAGACCTGGATGATCTACAGTCAGATGGGCACAGCCTGGATGCACAGTTCACTGAAGGAATTTTGAGAGCTATGTATAAAAGTGCAAAGAAAATGTAAAATTTGTGTTATTATCTTTGGAAGCCAAAGAATTGCCTTTCATTTAGCACTTAAACTCCCCAGTGCACTTTGGACAAGACCTTTAAAGACACCTGGGTGCCCAGGGTTACCTGTGCAGCCACTGACCTCTGTAACTGGACAGTTGTGCAGACAAACGTCACTGGCACCAAGAGACGTGGCTGTTCTGCTCCTCCATCCTCTCCAATTCTCCATCCGCGGGGGATTTCCAGCCTATTTGCATAAGAATAATGCTGTTCCTGGAGCCTGTGGGTGGTGTGGGAGCCCGTGGTTGAGGGCAGGCGGTGGCAGTGACCTGGCTCAGGGGTGCTGCGGCCGGGCTGTCACCCTGCGGGCAGGAGCAGCTGAGATGGATGCTCTCTCGCAGAGGTGCTGGAGGCTCAGATCCACACAGCTGCTGCTCAGGGACTGTAGCACGATCCTTCAGAGCTGTGAACCGGAGCTGCAGGCTCCGATGGGATGCTCCCCGCTCCCAGGGGCTGCTCAGCGCTGGGAGATGTCTCAGGGGGCTTGGCCCCAGCTGCGGCGGGGAGGTGACAGCGATGGAGCACAGCAGCAGGAGGGACAGCAGGGATTCCCTGTCCTCCTTGGGGCCTGGCAGAGCCTTCCTCCTCCCCGTGCCGCGATGCCCGTGCTGCTGGGGCAGTGGCTGTGCTGCTTTCGGGGGACACAGGCAGCGGCTGTCACCTGCTTTCAGCTCGGGCTGTGCCGCGCTGGGTGACACGGCAGGGACACGTGCGGTATCGAGGCCACGCTGCGCCGGGGGCAGGAGGATGGGAACTCATTAGCGGCTCCTTCCCGGATAATCAGGAGGCAGGTGATGCTTCTCCTTCCTCCAGGAACGGGGTGAGTGATGGAAGGCGCTGCAGGGGCGCATCCTGAGCAGGGAGGACGGGTCAGTGGTGCTTTGAAAGGTACCCGTGCCGAGGGGAAGAGGGGAGTTATTTAGAGTGCCCAGGCGGGGGGGTAGAATTTGGAGAACAGATTAATCAGGAAGATTTGGGGGAGAGCCCCATGAAGGGGAGTCCCTGAGCAACACCTGGTCTTGGTGCTGCAAAGCCTGGCAGCACAGCCCCCCACGGGGTGCCCTGAGGAAGGGGGATGCCATCATCTCCAGCTCTGGCACTGAAATGTGAATTGCAGCACAAAAAGAACTACGTTTCCCAGTTTCCCTTGCAGCCCAGGGGAATAAGCAATTGGAAGATTTAAATAGACCAGGCCAGAAGCAACCAACCTTTGGCACAATGTTTTTCCCTCCTCTTCTTCGTATCTATTGGCTGTCTAACCTTTTTCCCTGACACTGGAGTGGCTGCCAAGCCTGGCATTAATTTTCCTTCCAAGCTTGCTAGGCCCATGAAGTAAACAGCCATGTGCATTCCTTACTCTATATTTAACAGCTGCAGTCTGTGCTGGGGGCAACTGCAACAGAGGGGAACCTTTGTAGCTTCCCAAATTCACAGCTTGTGAGGGTGGGAGTGGGGGAAGCTTTCTGCAGGGAGAAGAGGGATTTCTCTCCTTCCCGGTATTTGCAAAGCAGGTTGCATTAAAGAGAGACTGCAATGCCAGCATCCCAGCCACGGTCCAGGGCCAGAGACAGGAACAATGTCCTCAACAGGGCTGAGTTCCTCTCCCTGAATCAGCCCTTGAAGGGGAACCAGGAGAGCAGGAGCTCCAGCAGGAAGCAGAGCGGCCAGGCCGGGGCAGCCGGTGCCCAGAACACCAACCCCAAGGAGCGGAGGCAGTCGCAGCAGCTGCCCGAGGAGGATTGCATGCAGCTCAACCCCTCCTTCAAGGGAATCGCCTTCAACTCGCTGCTGGCCATCGATATCTGCATGTCCAAGAGGCTGGGAGTGTGTGCCAACAGAGCCTCTTCCTGGGGAGGTGCCCGCTCCATGATCAACCTCCTGGGCATAACGGGGCACGGGATCCCCTGGATTGCAGGTACTCTCATCTGCCTGGTGAAGAGCAGCACGCTGGCAGGCCAAGAGGTCCTCATGAACCTGCTGCTAGGTGAGTGGCAAACCTCCCTCCCTGCTGGGAAAGCCCAGCCCTCGTCACAAGGGACAGCAGCGCTGGGACTCCTCCTCTGCTGCTGCCAGCATCAGAAGGGGTCGGGAAGCGGGGAGTGACCTTTAGGGTAAATGCTGCACTTATTGGCCCCATTAATCCCAGGTACTGTGGGTGATGGATGTCCCAAGAAGGTGTCTAAGAGGGCTGGGTAACCGTGGTAGCTGGGCACAGCCATGGGGCAGGGACAGGCCCCTGGTGCTGCATGGGGCAGGGCTGTCCAGTCAGACCAAGGGAATGTCCATGGTGGGAGGGTGGATACTAGCAGTGATGTCTTTTATTTAATCTGTGGTCATTTGCCTTGGTGTTTGATAGCTGGGGAGAGCATAAAGATGTTAATCTTCAATATCTGGATCAATTTCTGAGGATGTTATTTCCATCCCCTTGCCACCTTCTTGACCAGGCTCCACGTGATGGAGTCCTGTCACCTTCGCTGCTGCAGTTTGCTCTCACATCCTCCCTCCCTTGGGTACCTTTCTTGCTGCTGGCCCCATTTCCATGTGCTAATTTGACCCAGAGGCTGTGTAGGCAGGCTGGGATGCCTCTGGCTCTCCTGCTAGTCCTTCCTTGCATGGTGGTGGTCAGTGTCCCTGTTTCTGGAGACTGGGATGTGTTGAAGGGTTTGGCTTCTCCATTGCGCAGGGCTCATTGCACCCTGATGTCCCACCAGTGGCCAGGATGAGCTCTAACTGTGACTTTCCTTAGATCCTGGCCCCAACCTGCCCAGGCCATGTATACCTGAGGACCTTGCTCTTCTTGCTCTTCTGCCTTTGGCACAGGGTCCAGTTATCCTATTTTTCCTTGTGACTTTCTCCTCTGGCTGTGACCCTCCCTGGTGTTTCACCCTCCCTAAGAACTCAGCAGTCCCACCTTTGGTGGGAAAACATTGGATTTAGACACTTTCTTCTCAGAGAGCATTTTGAGGGGCCATAGGGACACTTTATCTCACAGGCACCACGGGAAAGGGACGTCCTGTCTGCAGGACTGTGACATGACAGCTCAGCAACGTGGCTCCAGGTTTTGGGGTTTCTTTTTTCACAAGTTCATCCTTCAGAGAGGGCGAAGACTAAACTGGACTGGCTTGAAAAGCACAGTGGTGGCTGCCTGTTCTCCCCTGTGCCTTTGGAGGAGACTGTCCTCGTGCTGTGACATCTCATGGTGGGAGGCCGTGGCAGGGAAGCAGCCAGAATAGCACCAGCGTGATGCAGAGCCCGCCAACGTCAGCAGTTCTTCCAGGGGCTCCTCAGTGCACGGGGTCAGCCCCTCGCTGGGAAGAGAGGAGCCATTCAAAAGGGCACGAGGATGAAATAGTTGGTGACTAACACACAGCTTCACTAACAGCCACCAGCACAGCTTCCAGATGTCTCTTGACCCGAGAGCTTCTGATGGCGTTGGAGCCTGAAAACGACTGCTTTGACTCCAAAATATTTGAGGTCCTTGCAAAGAGCTAATGCCCCTTTTGGCTTAAAAACAAGCAAGGTGTTCTGACCCTTCTGTTGCCATATGAGGAGGCCAAATGCAAAGCCACCTCGGGGTCATGCTCTAACTTTGTAGAGTGGTGGCTGGGAGAGCTCATCCCTGCATCACTATCCACATCTCCAGGTCTCCTGAGCTCCAGTGTGGTGCCCAGGGACAACTTGGGGGTTCTGGAGTCCTGCATCCTTGCCTGGACACACTACTCTCACCCCTCCTCTCCCCCTGCCAAGACAGGAAATAGTTAATTGGTGTGAAAGACCAATTCCATAGGTCTGGCAGACTCCAAAGAACTCCACTGCTCCCTCTGAAAAGACAGCACTGACTGGTGGGACTGGCCAAGGTGCCCTCAGCCTCTCTTGTCAGAGCTTCTGCAGCAGGTCTTGTGTCACCCCACAGAGCAGATCTCTGCTGTGAGAGTGGCCTTGGGCTGATATTTAAGATTGCAGTCAGAAACTGGGTATCCAAGTAGCTGCTGCCATGAGATCTGCACTGCTGGTGGAGAAGGAGCCTGGCTGGAACCCTGGCTGGACCTTGATAGGTCCCAAGAAAACTGTGGGCAGGAAGGTCATGGCACCACTGCTGCATCTGGCATCCCTGGTCCCTTTTGCTGCTGCTTTCCTGTGTTCAAATCCACCAGGATGTGGTGAAAAGCCCTGCTGGATAAGCACAGGTCAAAGGGAAGGGAACCTCCTGGTGCTTCCCTGCTGGAAGAGGGAAGCCAGGACGTTGGGGTTGTCTGTGGCGCCCCTTCCGTACCTCCCCGGGCTCTCCTCCCTTCCCCCGCCTTGCTGAGGGTTTGATACATCAAGCAGAATTTCTGATGCAGTCTCTGGGCAGGGAGCCAGCCCATCATAGAGCACTTGTTTAGGATTTGCAATCAGGCTTCCAAGGCAAGGAGACAGGAGACTGCTGAAATGGGACTGGGAACCTGGCAGGAGCACCACTGCAGATGGAGGAGGAGCTCTTGCCAGGGTCTTTGCCAACACATGTGGGAGCATTTCGGGTGAGGTGGTCTGACCCTGGGATGCTCCATCCATCCCCACTGCAGATGCTGATTAGCAACCCCAAGCAATGTTTTCCCTCCGTGTTTGTCATCTGTGATGGAATTTATTGATTCCCCTTCTCACAGTAATCTTTTCCAGCAAATGCCAAACAGCCAGAGAAGCACACACAGCCTGTTACTGAAAAGATGGAAGAAACCAGATATCTGTGCCCACTGTAAAAATCCCTCTGCCAGGACACGCTTATCAAGGAGACTGTCACAGCATCACCAGCCCTGGCTGAGCAAAAGTCAGGGAGAAGGTTCACAACCCCTTGGCTAAATCCAGAAAATCATAACTCAGGAAAACCCCCAGTTAGAAAATTCTTTTTATTTGTCTCCCAGTTTTGGAACTTTTAGAACCATTCAAGGTTTTCTCTGCAATCACAAGGGTTTCATGAAAACTAAGATGCTTAGAAAGTCATTTGAACCTTGCAGTCGGGCTTGCAGGGGGAAAGCAGTTATAAACCTTTCAGTAAAATGCCCAGATCTGCTCCAGAACCAGACACAAATTCCATTAAACCCTGGGGGCAGCGGTACCTCGGTTTCTGGTTCTGATCCATCTGGTGAGGATGTGGATCCAAATTTAGTGATTCATTGACTGCAAAGCCAGCAAAGAACATTTGGATCATCGATCTAACCCACGGCAAAATACAGGCTGTAGCACATCCCTTAATTTATTCCTGTTCAATTTGTTAAGGGAAAAAACCCAAACACTCAATCTGATGTACAGTTACAAGTGAGGGTGAACTTGTCAGAGCCATTTCTGTATTACTGCAGTGCTGGGGATTCTCACAAGTGCTTTTAGTTGGACTCTTCCCTTCATTGTGTCTCCATACCCTTCTCTCTCCAGCTGAACAGCTCTCTCAGCCAACATCTCTTCTGCCTTTCAGTATTTTGGATAGTGCTCAAGTAATTTCTTCACCTCCTATTTATTAAGCTAAACAGATTGATCTCGTTAAACTGATGGTCTTTGCAGATCCAGGCACCTTCTCACTGCAGTGGGCATGGAATGTGGTCACTGGGGATGGAATATTGTTGCCCACCCATAGTGATCACTCCAGTGAGGCCCCTCTTTTGTGTTTACAGCCAAACCACCACTGTGTTTAGTTATTTGCCATCCAGCTGGGTGCCTTTGCTGTTGGGAGGTGCCTGCTTGGGTCATCCTTGCACACAAAATTGTGCCTGTGCTTGGTTTGAAGTACCAGTAACTGGTTCTGCTGGGGTCGTGGCTCTCTGGAGCAGATATCCAGACTAGGAGAGGAGATAGCCCTTGTCTTCTCTTTGCTTGCTGTCTCTGTGACACTGGTCCCAGTGCTCAGCCATCTCCAGCTGGCTCTGCATCCCCTTGGAGGGGTGGGATGGCTCTTTGGTGCTGTCACTAAGCATTTATCCCATTAAGTACAGCACTGCCTCGGGGCGTGCATGTATCATCGAGCAGTGTCAGGCTGGGGATGGGTGAATGCCACAGGAGGAGGAAAAGAGGGAGCCCAGGGCTGCTTCTCCACTCCTGGAGGTCAGCAAGGAGGAAGTCCTTGCTCTGTCCAGCCTTCTTCCTGAATGCTGACATAGCTTTACTCTGACCAGGAATGAAGCCATGATATTCTGAAGCATAGTCCCTGCAGACCCCCTAAGAAAGAAAATTTTAAGTACATATATATGGTCAGAACTCTGTGGTCCCATGCTGGCAGCTTTCAAGCGAGACCAGATTTGCAAGAAATTGGCAGATTAGGAAGGAAAGAGAGAAAGAAATGCTTTCACCAAGCCCCTGGAGACCCCAGTGACCCTGTTCTAACAATATGGACGTGCTTCAGGTATTGTCGTGCTTCTCTTTGCAGGCTGTGTGATGAAAATCCAGACAGTACAGCCCCTTGCTGGTAAAGGTCACTGGGTAGATGAAATGCCCAGGCAGAGCTGATCCTGTTGAGCCTCAGGGCAGCCCAGACCCAGCAGAGAGGCTGGGGAGCTGCATGGCAGATGGATCAGTCTGTATGTGGCAGAGCTTGCTCAGCTCAGAGCCCCAGAGATGGTTTGGGGCCAGATGTGTCTCTTCTTTCCCCTTTCATTCTTCCACTGTAAGAGCAGGGATTTTCTGAGCCAGGCAGGGCAGAGGATATTCCATCAGGGATGGGTAGAGCAGCCCAGGAGTTGGTGCCCTGCAGAACCATCCCTCCTTGGACAGCCTGGCACATGGAGGGGGCTCAGCTGCTGTCCCACTCCCCTCCCAGCCCTGCCAGTGCCCACCAAGGTCTCACTGAGCCAGCAGCACGTCTGCCCAGTGAGGTGGAAACATTTTAATGCCAAATAACCCAACATGAGTGACCTATGGAAGGTGCCAGGCAGAGGGAACCACGCAGATGCCCACTCCCTCCATCCAGCATTCAGACAACAGGTCCAGCCTGGCATTAAACGTTCCTCTTCATCACTCCAGGCTGCTAATCTGCCTCTGTTCTGCCCAGATACAGCAGCTGAAGTCCGTGGTCCTTTGGTGGGTGCCGTGCTCAGCCTTCATCCCTTCACAGCTGATGAGCTCAGGCACCTCTGAACAGCCAGCAATGCCCAGCTCTCCCGGCTTCCCTGCCCCCCTTCCTGCCGGCTTCCTCTACAGGAATGTGTCCTGCTCACTGCAGGGCAGCCTGGCGAGCTGCAGTGTCCCCTTGGATGAAGGACAGTCGGTGACAGGCTGGGACTCGTCTGACTGTGGCTGGAGCAGGCACGGGGGGATTTCCAGGGGTCTGCACGGTGTCTCCATCAGACCCGGTGTCTGATCAGCCCCTCGGTAGCAGGCAGCACCGATTTGCTCAGGTCCTGGCCGGCTGCTGGGGATGCTGTGAGCCCTGCAGGCATCAGTGTGCAGCCCTTGGGGAAGGTGCAGAGAGCTGGGATCCAACCCTTGCAGAGCAAACAGAGAAACGTTCCCGAGCCTGAACGCAGAGCAAAAGAGAAAAGAAGTGCGAGGGTTGTTGAATGGGAAGAGGGGGAATAAACATGGGAAATGAGTCATCCTTATGTCTGTCACTCCGGGAACAACTTCCCATTGCCCCTGCCTGCAGCTCAGAGGGGACAGGAGCTGCTTCACTCAGGCAGAGCTGGAGAAGCAGAGCCAGGCTCTGGCCCGGAGGGAGATCCCAGGAAATGGGTGAGTGTGTTTGCTTCTAACACGCCTTGACAGGAGCAGTGGTTGGGAAGAGGAAGGTAGGGGGGTGAGGTGAGCTGTTGGGAGGAGCAGCAGGCGGGGAGAACCCGTCGGGTCTCCTGCTCCGGGTCAGGATTGGTGGAGGATGGGGTGGGAAAGAGGGGGAGCAGATGAACTCTCCTTTTTTTCCTCCACTTTGAGGAAACCTCCATGTTTTAGCCTGGAACAGAGAACCATTTCCATCTGTACAGGGATGCTGGCAGATGTACCTGATGTGGTACACGCTGCGAGGTGTGATGGTCAGAGACCACCCTCCCTGAGCATCAGACAGAATCAGACCCATGGGGTTTTTTAGTGTTTTTTGGTGGGGTTTTTTTTCCAGTTTGCCTCTTTGAAAGCAGTGGGGTGTAATTCCAAGCCCAGACAGAGGCCGAGCAAGGAGCCCAGCCTTTGTGGGATGTTCTGCTGTTCCTCAGCCCAAGGCACCTTTCCTCCTCAGGCTCTTGCTCAGCCCATGCAGTGCTGTTGGTGCTGGCCTGTGTGGTTCTGGGATGTGCTGATGGTACCTGTGCTGCTGCCATGGGGAACAGGAGCATTTCAAGCTGTCAGAGCCCTTCTGGGAGGCAGATGAGCCATCCTCAGGGCTGCTCAGCTCCATTTCCCCAGCAGCATGAGCCCCTTCACTGTGCTCCCCCTCTTGCCTGCATCTTGCCCCAGCCTATGCAGACCCCCCAGGGAAGCAGCCCCACTCAGTATTTGATGCTGAGTACAAATTTCCCAGCTCCCAAGGCACAGTGTTTCCAAGGGGAGAACTCCAGGCAGCCTGTGTTTGCACTCAGGGCTGCTTCTAATCATCTAGAATATAGCAAATCTATTTTTAGTTGTTGTGGGTTTTTATTTTAATTAATTGCACAATTCTGCTTTCCACCATTTTTGCACCTCCCCATGACCACTTACCCCACGCTGATGCTTGTTCAGCCAAAAAATCACCCTCCCCAAACACCAGAATGCCTGATTCATTGGCTCTTCAGTGTGTCATGCCATCTGTGCTTTTTGTCAGCTCTTACACCTAATAGTGCTACATTTGGGGAACAAAATGGAATGAAGGGGTTCATTTCCAGAGTGGACCTCTTCCAGCAGCTGCTGATTCCACTGGAAAGAGGGTGAAGATTCTTTTGAAACATGCATCTTTCATTAATGTCAACGAGATAGGGCTGCAAACAGCTCATTTTCCAGGTCAAGGAGCCTAATGCCTGCGGGAGATTTGGGAAGTTCAGAAGGAGTAGGAGGGGGCACGTAAGTAAAAAGAAAAACGGGGAGGGGGGAGGAAATTATGAATTGTATTTATAGAGCTAAAGAAACTTTCCTGGGACTGGTGGCATTTGTCCAGAGTTCAGTACTGAGTGAGGGTGGGTAATCTGGGCAATACAGGACCTTCACAGCCAGGCTTGGGCCTGCACGAGGCCTCAGCAGCTGCAGTGGGGAGCACATGCCACCTCCAGCATGGTGGGTTTGAAGCCCAGGCAATGAGCTGTCACCAGCTTGGCAATGCTTTGTGCACATCTTGTCTGAGGCACATCTGCTCCCACATTGGGAGCCTCCTGGGCTCATGAAATGGGCTCTCTCTCCATTCTGTGGGAATTTTCCTCCCTGTTTTCCTCTCCCCATGTGCTCAGTTCTGGGAGGCTGAGTCCAGCTTGTGACTGTTTCTGATCCCAGCCTCACAGGCTGGGCTCTGGAGAGCAGCCTTGTCTCATCCAGGCAGCCCCATGTGTGTGAAGTCACGTGGATCTTAGCTGCAGGAGCAGATGAGGCCAAGGGCTTTTTTGGCTTTCTCCTCTTTTCCTCTCCCTCTGCCCCCAGCACTGCCCCCAGGTTGTTTTTCAGCTGGGGTTTTTGATAACATGTTTATATAAACATCCCAGCTGAAATCTGCCTCTGTCCCTGGAGACACTGCCTGGCTCCAACCTGGAGCAGACCATGTCCCCAGGGGTGCTCACACCATCCTCAGCCTCTTCCAGCCACAGGGGATGGCAGCAGAGAAGCCACCTCGGGGACAGAAAGGACCTTATGGTGGCAGGGGACATCCAACTGCTTTGATTCCTCTTAAATACAAGCTTTGGGGTTTGGTTTGGTTCTGCTGACGATGGTTCAGGTTTGTCCTTGTGCCCTGCCTGCACAGGGCTCTTCTCTGATTACCTCTCCACTCCTAATGGGCTCCTAATATTTGGTGGTAGGAGCAAGGCAGATAATTGTTTTCCTTTCCTTATTAATAGATATAAAATGCCTGCCCAGGGGGCTCACTTTCAGCTCATTTACTGCGCATCTGATGCCAGATGTTGGCTTTTTACAATACCAAGGTGATCTCTGATGCTAAAATTGTCACAGGCAAGAAGACAAGGCTTGCTCTTTGGTTGTGTCTTTTAAGGAAGTTTTAGATGTCAGTGTAGGATTTGGGGATTTAATGGTTTTGCATAGGAAATCTGAAGGATTGTTTGTTTCCCTTAACACCAGGTCAACAGGGAAATTCCTGATCTTTTTCAGAAAAATGGGAAAGAAGCAGGAATGGGCAAAAGCTAATCCTTCTTTTGCTCTTAAATACAGCACTACCTGAATTTTACATCCAGTGATGCTTCTGGTTTAAATCCAGTGCTACCTGGCTTTGGGAGGGAAAAGCCTGATGAAGAAAATGCTTCATATTGAAATTTCTTGCTCCTCTCATCTCAGCCTCAGTCAGGTGGCACTCTGCCATCTCTGCTGTGCTTGTGACAGCCCCGAGGGTCCCCAGAGAGCAGCCAGTGCAGGCTGGTACATCAGCTGCAGGCTCCTTTCCTCGGGCTCTCCTGGGGCTGTGTTTGCTCCAGCCTCCAGTCAGGTCAGCCTGAAGGGTCTGTGTGAGGGACCAGGGAAGGACAGAGCCAAGGTGATGGTGCTGATGTGCAGGTGCCAGGCTCAGGGGCTGGGGATTCACCAGCAGGAACAGTCCCCAGTGCAGAGACACCCACCTGCAGCTGGAGCACTGAGGGGACCCGTGATAGAGTTAACCCCTTACCTGCCTAGTGCTGTGCCCACCCGAGGAGGGAGCGTTTGATGTGCATTAAGGGAGGAAGGAAGCGAGGCAGAGTCCAAGCGGGTATGTAGGTCATGGGCTTGCAAGGGAATAGCCCGGGGATGGGGCTGCTGGGCAACGGCACTGTCTGTATCTGTTCCTGAAGGATGTGCCCTCGGCAGCCCCGCCGGCAGCAGCACTGCTGCTGATTCACCCTGCCAGCGCCGGCGGCAGCAGCAGCAGCAGCAGCAGAGAAGGGAACTGCAGAGACCCAGCGCTGGGAGAGGGCAGGGGGACCCCCCCGCCTCAGGGGCCAGGGCTGGCTGCTGGGGCCGTTTCGTAAAGAAATCTCCATGAAAGGAACGGAAAGTGCGAGGGGAAGTGACAGAAAAAGCACCAGATGAGGAGATCTTTGGTGTTTTGTTTTTGTTTTTTTTTTTTTCTTTTTTACTTTTAACGGCAAATTAACCCCCGGTTTTAATGCTGTCATGCCTTCCGATCTTGAAATGTGGGCAGGCGAGGCTTTTTGCTTTCTGTGCATCATTTGATGAAAATCAAAGCTAGCAGTACTGAAGGCCCATTTTATTCATCTTCTGAATGAAAGGATTATTAGAATTGCTCTTTGGCTTGTTCTCCATGCCCTGAACACCTCCATGCACACATGCCTGCATCCCTCGAGTTGCCCTGACATCACCTTTGACCATAAAAATATTGCCAGTGCAAAATACTGATGGGCAATGGTGAACACCACACATTGCTAAAGCACATGGCACTTGTGCTACTGATCCCTGGGCAGGTTTGGTGGGGAGTGGTCTCTAGGGAATTTATTGAACACTGTGGAGGAGACACTGGGATCTATTGGGGTGCTCAGTCTTGTTCTGGAGCCCTGGCTGGGCTTCTCAGCAATGCAGTAGGTGCTGACTTCAGCAGAGCAGCTTGGGCCAGAGTCTTCTCTTGGCAGCACTGGTGCATCATCTCTCTGTTGCTTCTGGGTTCCCGAGAATTTGATGAGTCTGGGTTCCCGAGAGAGCATCGTGGAGCTTCAGTTTCACACAGTTCTCATCCAGGGTGAGATGGGACTGGTAGGGAATGCAGGCAGTGAGCTCTGAAAATCATCTCCTGAAGCACTCTGCTGGATCAGGGCTGCAGTGGGGTCACTTAGTGGGGTGCGGAGTTGGGCTGGGGGTGATTTAGGAAGCTCAGCATGAGCAGAGCCCTGCATAGTGGGGCAGCCCAGTAGTGGTCAGCCAGGCCAGGCTGACAGCATTTGACCTTAACAGGGAGCCAGGGTGAGTGGCTGCTCCAGGGCTCCACAGGCTGTGTCTGAAATCCCTCCCTCTCTCTTTCTCCCCAGCCGGCCTGTCAAAAAAAAAAAGAAAAAAATCAGCAAATTGCAGACAAGCATTCTGCTGAGTGCGGGTGTCCTGGTGGGCTGCAGACCTCCCCCTGCTCTCTCCCTGCCTGCTGGTCACATCCAGCAGGAGCTGGCTAGTTCCTGGTTGTCTCTCTCCTCCTAAACCCATTTTTGCTGCTACAGGCTCAGTGGTGTGACTGGCCTCCTTGCAGCCCCTTGCCACCTGCAGCCTTGACACCTTTGTTCAGGTGCCACTCCTGAACGTTTGCTCTGTGTCAATCTCCTGCTTTTTGTGTCTAGCCTGGATTCCTGCTACTGTCCATGTCAGGGAGGAGCTGGTACCAAGATTTTCCTCTGCTCCATCTGCCCTCCACAGCTCTGAGACCCCAGGGCATGCATGACCTGTTGGGCAGAAGGTCCAGGGAGGTCCTGCTGTCCCACTTCCCCATGCAAGATGCCCTGCAGAAGAGGGAGAAAAGAAGTCTCCTATAAAGAGAAGATTTGGCCAGGATAAATACCAGCCCCTTCCCAAAGCAGTGCTGGGGGCTGGGGGTGGCACATGGGGCTGGTGGGGGAGCAGAGCTGCCCTGACAGCTCCTGCCAGGTGCTGAGCAGGCAGGTGGAGCTGCTCCCATGTGCTTTCTCATCTCCCATCCCCACCACCAACGCAGTCCCATCCATGCTCCTGAAACCCTGTCAGCTCTCAAGGAATGGTCTCCACCAGGGCCTGGAAACCAAACAAGTGGCCCCTGGCATTCCTGCCAAGGAGCAGGCTGTGCTCCTGATGGCAGATATGCCCTTGTCATTGCTGCAGGGAGCTGAAATCAGCACTCTGACTAATTAGGAGGGTTGGGGAAAAGCAGATGAGGGGATTAAAGAGAAATAAAATTGATGCTAGGAAATAGAAATGACAGTACCTGTCGGCTGGGACGAAGCGGGTGGGCTGAAGAGGAGGGTGATGTAGATAAGTGCTGATGGGTTTCATTCCTGAAGCTGTTAAGGAAGAAAGGTGGTTTGGTGTAGAGAGCTGCAGCTGCAGGTGCCTGTGCCATCACAAGCCTGGGTTTGCTGGGGCTGGGAGGTGTGGTACCCCCCGTGCATTTGCACAGGGAAGGGGCTGTGTGGGGTGACTTGCAGGGAGAAAGTCACAGTGAGCAAGAGGTGAGCAGAAACAAGAAATGGCTCGTGGGTGTTTGATGCTTTGGCAAAGGAAGGATGGTGGGGGATATCTAGGAGGATGCCGCCCACCCTCCAACACACCGTGGTGCTGTTTCTAACACAGGAGCCCATTTTTCTTTATTGTGTGGCTTTCCCCTTGGCTCACTGGCTCTTAATGCTCTTTTCTTAGTGAAATCTGTCAGCATGGCCTGATTCCCTGGCTGCTCTGCACAGGAGGAGGTGGTGGGCTTAGGAGAGGACAAGGGACAACACTAGAAAGTGCTGGGGGCACCTTTCCTTCAGCAGACTGCTCACTGCAGCCTGGTCACCCTGGCACAGAGCCCCAGGCAGGGACCTTGCTGCACAAGGTTTCTAAAGCATGAGGGGGAGGCAGCAACAGGAACACCCACAGTGATGGTTTGAGGGCCAAAAAAGTTTCAATTTTAGCTTTGCCAGTTGCTCTCTTCCTCCCCAGGTGGGTCGCTCATCTCTGTGGTTTGGGCTTCTCCTCTGTCAGATGGTGACAGTGGTATTTGCCTCCTCTGTGGGCAAACTGGGAGGGTTAATCAACATTTGGGTGGTGACTGGAGGATGGGGAAGTTGTGTGCAGCTGCACCGTGGACATCTGGCCGAAACCAAACCCAAATTTTTATTTAAAGTCAACAACAACCCTTTGATGTTATGCCTTGAAAACTGCCCTCAACTCTTCCGCCTCTCACTGTTCCCTCTCTGTCTCCTGCTCTGCAGCCCTGCTCCTGGATATCATGATTGTGGCAGGTTTGCAGAAGCTGGCCAAGAGGAAGGGCCCATACGACATCAACCCTGGCCTGTTGGACTACCTGACCATGGACACCTACGCCTTTCCCGCGGGGCACGCCAGCCGTGTGGCCATGCTCTCCAAGTTCTTCCTCAACCACCTGGTGCTGGCCATCCCTCTGCGCATCCTGCTGGTCCTCTGGGCCCTCTGCGTGGGCTTTTCCCGCGTCATGATCGGACGGCACCACATCACAGATGTTCTCTCTGGCTTTGTTTTCGGCTACTTGCAGTTCAGGCTGGTGGAGTTGATATGGATGTCTTCCAACACGTGTCAGATGTTGATATCCATCTGGTGAACGTGGAGGACTTGGAAACTAGAAGATACTTTGAGAGTGCCCCTTCCCAGTATTTTCTACGTGTTGTTTGTTGGAAGTAGTTGTAACTTCCATGAGTAGTGGTGTTTTTTAATGTCGCTTCCCCACCTTTAAAAAAAAAAGTTTCTTGTAATGGATTGGGTTTTAGCAATCAAGGGCCATACCTGTGTTTTGGCCAAATTCTCAAGCTGTGTTTGGACAGCAGCCTAATTAAGCTTTACAGGTGAGAGAAATGAGCTCCATGTCTGCCTTCTTTAGGTGGTTCACATTGGCACCTTGATATGTTCTCAGGATGGGCAGTGCCTGAGAGCTTCCTGAGAACACATTCGTGAACTTTTTAGAGGATAAATTATTTTGGCCACAGTGCTTTTTTTCTTTTTGTAAGCCCAGCAGTTGTGTCTTGTACAGAGTCAGGACACCGCTGGTGCTTTACAGATAATAAATAATCATAAAAATCCTGCCCTGTTTGGTTTTTATCATGAGGGAGGGGAGAAAACGAGCCCAGTTTGGCTTTGAGATATACATTCAACATGAGCAAGTCCTGCAGTCTTGCTGCCCAAGGGGATGCAAACTTTTGCTTTGGGTGGGGTGGGCCTAGATGGGTGCTCAGGACACTGAAGGAAAATCTGTTCTGTGAGGGTGTGTGAGGAGTTTTTGGTCTGGTAAGGGACACATGATGCCCTGACGTGGTGCTGTTTCTTCCCATTATTGACAAGTGGCCTCCTTGAAGCCTGGTGGATCCTTATCCAGGTGATGGCCATGCTCAACATGCTGTCTCTGAAATGGGTCCCCCCTCCTAAATGCCATAAGAAAATCCCATATTTTGATCAGAATGTTCCAGTTCTCAGTGCTTTAGCTGTCTCTAGAAGACAGTTTGATGTTTGGCAGGTGATGGATATTACCAGACATAGCACCTTCTCTGACTGGACAAATCCTGCAGAATGGAGGGATCCTGTCATCCCTGTGCTCCTGTGGATCCCAAGTGAGCAAAACACACCTGGCTTGTGAGGCCAGGGAGGATTCAGCTGGGTCTGTGCCTGTCATCAATCCCTGCACGTTGGGAAGCCTCTTCCTACAGGGGCTGGTGTGAAGGAGACATTCAGCTAATGACTGTTGCAAGCTGCTGACATTTGTTGCTCTTTGATGATTAATATGAAAAGAAGCTAAACAGAAAATCTATCCCTGGCATGCATCTCCAGCTGGGATGTCAGCACAGAGCCCTGGGAGCTGCTGGCTTCCCGTGCTGCCGGCTCCGAGGCTGGAGCAGGAGCGTGGTAGAGAGGGCATCTGTGTCCTTCAAAGACAAGCTTCCCACGGAGCTCACAGATGAGCTGTCCCCTGGGAAGGGCTGTCACTGAGCGTGTTGAGGAAAGGGGAGAGCTCAGGGTTGTCCCTGGAGGCTGGTGCAGCAGCAGGCAGAGCAGCGGGGGTGGCGGGTGCTGTCCTGCTTCCCTCCTGCTGCTGCGTGTGGGAGCAGGGATGTGCTACCCTCCCATCAGGGTTTTCCTTTGCCAGCCTCCTTCTCCTGCAAAGATTTCTGTGAAGAAGTGAGCTGAGGTGGTTTTTCTTCCTTCCAGGCATTATTACACGTGGCAGAGTTTATCCTCATCCCCAGGAAGGATGGCAGCACGTTCTGAGCTCTGATTGTGAGTGATGCACCAATGTGTAGTGGAGATGACAGGTTCCTGAAGGGGCAGGGAGCAGGAGATGCCTTTTCTCCCATGGCTTTGTGGGAAACTCTCGCTTTGTAGCTCCAGAAGTTACTGAACCTTTGCAAATAGATTGGATGATTCTACAGCCATGTCACCAGGTCGAGGTTTTCTTACACTTGTGTTGTCTTCTCTTGGTATATCCAGGGTGGCAGAATGGCTTTGTGGGAGTTGCTCCTGATCTTTGCTGGTGTAATCAGGAGAGCATGGCCTGGAGAAGCTGCCACAGTGGGTTAGATCAGCTGAGCTGGTCTCATCCCAGCACATGGTTGCAAAGCAAGGCAGGAGAGCAGGGGGAGGTGAGCTGGGGTGATTCCCAGGGGTAAGTTGGGATTCACAGACTGGGACTTTCTCCCACACAGCATTTCTCCAGGAAGTCTACCTCCTCAGCCCCCTTGCAACCTGTGCCCCTTCTGTCCAACAGCACTTCACTGCCCAGAGCAATGGAAGGGAAGCTTTTACGAGACCCCCTACAAGATGAGTGTGAATTCGGGCACAGAGGCACCAGGAGAGGCCTGGCAGAGCCTTGCCTTAGCCATGGCTGCCCTCCCAGCAAGCCAAGACATTCCTGATCCCTCTCTCCCTGCCTGCCACGCTGAAGGTGCTGCTCAGAAACAACCAGCATAGCTGTGGAGAAAAACAGCTTCTGTCTCTATAGCAACAGCAAGGGATGGTGGGTGCTGTGTCCCCATCCCTGTGAGCTGGAGAAGGGCACTGGAGCTGCTCTGTGCAGATGCTCACCATGGCAATATGGGGAGACAAAAGGCCAAAGGATTGTCCAGGAATGTGAGTGTTTTGCCTGAACCTTCAGATCACCAAGTTCAGCCACACAGGGCTCAGCCTGCAAGGATTGGGAGGAGGAGTGGTCCTTCCAAGCCAAGACCTGTCCAACCAGAAGGAATGAAGAAGTCCTGACTATGGCATCTTCTGCCTTTCAGTTCGTCCAACTCCTTAATTAAGAAAATGGCCAGGAGGAGGCAAATACAGTGTGTGGGTTGGGGACTGCTGCCATCAGCACTCCATGGTGCCACTGGGAGAGTCCCAGGCTGCTGTAATGATGATTTCGTGTGTGATCCTGCAGGGGACAGTGAAAGGCCCCTCCTCCCCTCACCCTAATGCTGATTATGCCCAGCAGCATAAAGAGATTTTAATTTATTAAATTTAAAAAAAAAAAAAAGAGTGCCAGGGCCAGGGCAAGTGGCAAATCTGGATTATATCTTTGGGCATATGTGGCAATCACGCCTGGGGTGTTTAGTTCTCCTCTCCTCAACCTAAGCTGGTGTCTTTTTTCCTGACAAGCTGTTTTGTACATTTGTGGCTGGGGTTGTGCTGAAATGAAGGTGGGACAAATCCTTTCCCACATCAGGGCTGTGCTGCTCTCTCTGTCCTCTCTGTCCCCCAGGAAGGGGTGACTCCTTGTCCGTGTCCTTCCCAGGATGAGGCAGCTAAAGGGAAGGGCCCTGCAGGAGATGGTGGAGGGTGGGTTGGCAGACTAGAGGATTGAGGGGGGAATTAGAAAGGCTGTCACACAAGGTCTCCCAACAGGTGTGGTTCTAGTTCATCCCAGGCTGGGTTTTCTTGGACAAACACTCTCCTTTTATTCAGTCAGGATGTTTCTGAGGGGTGTGAAGGGACCCATGGGTTTATCTCAGTGCAGCAGCCCCAGCTCTTGTCACAGCCCTGACACTGCCCCCCGAAGCACCAAGTCACACAGGATGTCCCTACCAGCCACAAACTCATTTTTGGGGGACTAGGGGGAATCACCTGCATGGTTTTCAGTTAAGATTTTTAATTAAAGTGATAATTAACCATGTAATTTCCAGGCTAAAAGTTTAATATATTGGGCAAAGCCTATGGAAACAGGATAGTGTCTCCTCTTCACACGCATATATTCCAGAGGGTGCTGCAACACAAAAGATACATGAGCACAGATGATGCCTTTCATGTTCTAGTTCAGATTTTGGTCATCTGAACTAGAGATGTGGCCAGTTCTTGCCTCAGCACACTGGACTTCAGGCAGGGACATGGACATGTAAGCTGCAGGGTGGGAGCAGGTGACCAAAGAGGTGTTTTCCTCTGGGATTGACCCAAGTGCCTGGCTGATGTGCCTATGTCTGCATACACGTGCTTGATTTAGGGGTGATGCTGAGGCTCTGCCCCTCAGACAGGCAGGGATGGGCTTGTTTCATTCCGTGCCTTGCTGGGACTCGGAGCAGCAAAGATCTCCGTGCTCGTTCGTTCCCCAGGACACAGGAGTCAAAGAGGATTAAAGGTCCCTCGGCTGATCACATTTATTTCATTATTTGAGTGAAATCCCTTGTAAATACCGCCTCCCTCCCTTTTCTTTTTATAAAAATAGAAGGCACGAAAGAACTGGAGATTTAGGAAAAGTTAATCACAGGAGTCGCTCGAAATCCATTAACCTCACACAGCCTGAGCGAGGCTGATCCGTTCAGAACCCTGCTGCAGAGAGGAGATGCTGAGTGGCCTGGAGGGGCCCCAACCCCGCCAAAGAAGAGCTTTCTCTGGAAAATACCTGGTTCTTAGCAGGCTGCGTGGTATTTGCAGCCTTTGTTCACAGTCTGGCTATGATGAAGTGCTAATTGCAGTGTTGGAACAAATTGGCTGAAGCTCCCAGGAGGCTCCAGAGCTCTGAGCAAGCGGGATCACGTGCGGGAACCCTGCAGCAGATGCTGCTAGCCAGCCTGTGGGCTCGGGGCCATTGGAAATGCCAGTGCTCCTCCCTTTACCCTGTGGTTCCTCTGAGCTTCTCTGGAGAATGGGACTTGGGCTTTGCACAGGGATCTATCCCAGTTTTTCTAATAAATTTCAAACAGGTGCAGCTGGTTGCTGTTTCCCAGAAACTGCCCTGAGTCCCCATCTCTCCAATATCCCCGTGCCCTTGGAACTCTCTCTGACTTCCTCTCTTCTCCTAGGACCAGCAGTTTTGTGCAAGACCATCAGTGCTGGTAAGCCAGACCTGCAGAAATTAATTAAATGAAAAGCAATGGGAACAGAAGCTGAAAGCTAAAATGATGGATGTTCATGAAACACTTGCTCAGAGCCCAAAGTGCTCTGGGCATTCGGTGTTGTTTGCTTCCAGCCAAGGAGATTGCAATAGTTAAACACACTCAATGCAGTGGTGATTAAGGAATCAGCTTCTGGTAGCTGGGTGTGGGTCCAGAGTTGGTGCTCTCTCTCCATTGGGATTTGCACCTTGGAGTTGCCAGCACTGGTTTGTCATGGATTGCTTCTCCAGGCTGGGGGGGGTTTATTTGCTTTAAATCCTAAACCTTGAGTTGTGTATTAATAGCACGGTAATGTGTCGCTTTTGTGTCCAGCACGAGGGCTTATATAAAACACAGATTAATGGGAATCAGCAAAACACAGGAGTATGTGGAGGGATGCCATGAGGATGCCTTGGAAGGGGAGGCAGGAGGGAGGTGGCAGGTCCAGAGGGTAGAGAAGGTGGCTGAGTGGGTTCAGAGCACTTCCTGGCAGGATTTGCTCCACTGATTGTTCTGCAGCCCCCAATTCAGGCCATTTCCTGAACCAGCATGTCTTTGTGATCAGAGGTCTTTTGACCTTAGGTGATAACAAGAAGGCAGAAAGGGGGTCTGGGAATTTGGGTGGAAATGGCTGCTTTTTGCCTTTTTTTTTTTTTTTTTTTTCCCTAGCTGATATGCATCATTTCTGCATCTGCAATAAAGCAAACATAGTACAGGCAGGAAGATGAATGAACAAGCAGCCAGCCAAAGGAAAGGCACGTCTTTCACGAGGGGTAAATGAACCTCCATTCCCCACAGGGCTTGTTTCTCCTCTCCTATCACAAAAAGCAAGGTGATACTTGGGTTAAGAAAGGCTGAGAATTCTCAGAAGCTCCTTTCTGCTCTTGCAGTGATCAATGGGAGATCAGTCCTGGTTTCCAGGGACCCAATGCACAACCCAGATCAGCAGTTCCTCAGTTTTGGGGAGAAAAGCTCCCTCTTGCAGACTCCTCAGCCCAGAAACATTCAAGATTTGCTGAAGGGGCAGCAAGGAAGCTGATCCAAATCCCTCCTGCAGCTATTCCTCAGAGCAGGGGCAGGGCAGGAGAGAGGGAAAGCAACAGGTTTTGGGGCACCTGCCTCTGATGTGACCTTGGGAGAGCATGACCTCGGCAGCTCTGCCCTCCCCGACGGGAAGATGCCTCCCACCCGGGGAGGAAGGCACAGCTGGACTCCAACCATCAATCACGTTCCGCCGGGAAGGGCTTGTATGGCTTGTGGGATTCCCGGTGGGGTGACTTTTTTTCAAAGCCTCCTGCAATAACAGCAACCGTTGCTCAGCTTCCTTTCTAGATAACCTTTTTCCTGCTGCCCAACATGCTTATCTGCTGCAGACAGGCTGGCAAGATGAACCGGAAAGCTGATACCTTATCTCTCCCCCTCAAGGAGCCTATTTAAGAGTTGGAATGTGTTGAGATGGTTAATGATTGTTAAAATCCAAGTGAGGAGCATGGACCTAAGGACAGGTCCTGCTGGGAGGGAGTACTTAGTCAAAAAGGAGACTTGAGGGACCACAGCTTTTCCAGGTTCTTCTATCTTTTATCTGCCAAAAGATGCATCACCTAAAATGTAAAATATTTATTTAAAACTAAAAGGTATAGACTGGATTTCTGGCTAATCTGGGGGTAACCACTGCAGGCTGCTCCCAGCTCAGTGAGGTTTGCTGTGTCCCTTGGATATGGTTTTATCTGTGTCTCAGTTCATTCACTGCAGGAAATACACTGCTGTGGGTCTGCCCTGCAAGGGATGCAGTGTGTGATTCCTCGCTCACCCTTTAATCTGACTGCTGTGGGAAGCAGCAAGATGCTCACACATTCATAAAGGTAAAAAGGATTGGAGAGCTATCGGGCTAATTGAAATGAACGGGGCTCAGAGGCTCAGACAGCGTGATACAATGAAATGAGACCTCTCCGGGGACACAGGAGTACAGCACAGCTCCAGCACTTCACTTATTTCAGCCACTGCAAGTGGCAGCTACAGCAACAGCAATTGCAGGCACCAGGATTTGAGCACTGTGACAGGAGAGGGGCCAGGGAACACCAGCGTGGCAGGGGTGATGTCTGTAACAGCTGCTGGGGATGGGTCAGACAGGCTTATTTTGGTCCCGATCTGGGTGAAAAAATAGCTGTTGGAGATGTTGCCAGCCTGAAACACTCTGTCAGCAGGAGCCAGAGTGCTCTCCTTCCTGATAGGCAACTGTGTTCCAGCACACCCGGGGGGATAGGATGGGGAAAGGGGAGCAGGGCCAGGCAATGCCTCACACCAGTGGGTTGTGTGGCCCTGAGGGGCTCTGGGAGTGCCCAGATCCCAGCACACAGAGCAGCGAGGGATGGGAGCTCGTGTGCGTGCGAGGGGTCCCTGCACCCCTGCCCTGAAAGCACCCCTGAGGACCAGGCTCAGACCTGGGGATGGTTTTTTTGCCACTCCATCTGCTCTTGGACTGTGTTTGCGAGAAAAACTGTTCAGCTGCAATGCACGCAGCTACAATGGGCTGCTGCATCTGAAGGTTAATCTGTTCCACATCACTGACTAGTTCTCCATAGCGATGCTTAAGGAATCACCCCAGAGCAGACCTCAGCCTGTCTCAGCCAAGAGCTTCAACAGAAACACAGGTGATCCCGTGGCAGCCAGCCTGGGACAATGTGCTTTCTGGGAGGTCTGATCCCATCCCAAGCTTGCCACAGCTGCCCTATCCCCTAAGGCTTTTCATCTCCTGCAAAACTCTTGAAATTAGACACTGCAATGTGCATGTCTGCAAGATCTTCCAGATTCTCTTTGCATCTTGCAAGGTCCTTGGCTCCATCCCATTGGGTAGGAGCAGGATGCCAGCCTCAGTCACAGTCTTTTTGGGGGTTGCAGAGAGGACCCTGCAGGGAAGCAGGACGGGAAGCCTGTGGCACTCATTTTTCTCTCCATGATGTGATCTGATTACACTAATGAGGAACGGGGCTGTTATGGCTGCTATGTCCTGATGTAGCTGATCAATCCTGTGTGTCTCTGGCCCTGCCCTCCTTGTTTAATTACTTTAGGACAGCACTTGTATTTTTGGGGTCATTGAAGCTCCAGTCCTCACCCTGCGTCCCTGCTGGGTGCAGTGACTGCCAGGATGGGGCCAAGCTGTCCTGCAGATAGAACGAGGCCATCTTAGCAGTTGTCCCTGTCAATGTAAGAAGCAGGAATGAGGGAGATCCATCTGAGCTGCTCGGCGCCTGTCTTGTGATGCTGAAACCCAAGAGCCCCCCCTGACTCAGCAGGTTATTAATAACCCCCTGGCTGTGCTCCCACCAGAGTGCCTGCCAGCCCTGGCACTGCCTGGCTCTCCTCTGTGCTGAAGTGAGATGCACATCCCAGGCAAGGGCAGGAGCTCCTTCCTGCCAGCCCCCGCACCCCATGCTCACCCACAGGGCTGGGCAGGAATGGTGTGAGGCTTATGGAGGGGCCTGGAGAGACCAAGGCTTCTGCACCTCCTGCAGCACAGGAGAGGCTCCTGCTGAAGTCAGCCTCATAGCATCCTTGTCCCACGTCCTCTGGGTTTTATGCCTAAAATCAGTCCTGGTCCAGGCTGGAGGACAGGTGAGTTTGGCCTCCTGGAGTGTGGCATCAGCAGTGCCACCTATCCCTCCCCAGGCTGGGACATACTGGGTGTCCCCAGGCTGCTGCAAACCCTGCTGGCACTTGGCCCCTGTGTCTATTTGGACAGGACAGGGTCTGCCAGCCACTGAGCTTCCATCTGTCTCGGCTGAACCTTTTCTGTGGTCACGGCCTTTGCTTATGCTCCTCTTCCCAGGCTTGTGAGGGCAAAGCGGATGAGCCACAGATCCCTCGGAGATGAGCTGAGGGGAAAGAATGGCACATTCAACAAAACCGTGCTGATGATGCAATCTGACTTTGGTCAGTTCCAAAGGGAGCCCCCGGGCTGCAGGCAGCCTCTTGGGGGTCGCTGAGCGCCGGTGGTCCCTGCCAGCCCTGGAGACCACAGATCAGAGCTGCCCAGGTCTCCTCGTGCCCGGGGTGGGCTGTAGCACCCCCACATCCCCAACACGCTACACAAACAACCCTGAGCCCAGAGGCTCAGCAAAGCTGCGGGGGGGTTTGGTGTGAGGGTGAGCCCGGCTGCGTTCACCAAGGCTGCTGCTCACTAGCCAGGTTCATTAGCACTCTCTGGGTTCTAAATAGCAAAGTGGAGGTGCCCACAGCACCAAGAAAAATCCACTCCCGCGTGGCAAAGCATCTACTCGACGCCTCGGCAGCCTCTTTGAGCACCAGCGAGGGGTGTGAGCCCAGCGGACCGCGGGGTCCCTGGGCTGTCCCCCCGACACAGAAGGTGGAGATGCTGGAACGGGGCTGGCCGCTGCCGGGGGCCACCCTCCGAGCCCTTCGGCCACCGGGGCACGCAGCATCCAGGGCTGGGGACACTGGGGAGAGCGGGGCTCGCCCGCCGGTGGCTCCAGGCTGGGTTTGTCGCTCCATCTAGTGGGGACGCGGCGGGATGTCGCCGCCGCCCCGGATCGCGGCCCCGGGAGGGCAGCCCCGAGCAGCCCCCGGGACGGAGATGCCCAGCGCCCTGCGACCCCCCCGCGTCCCGGGAGCTGCGCCTTGTGCCCCCATCACAAGCCAAAGTCCCGTGGGAAGGTACATCCCGAGGCACGGGGCTGTTCCCGAAGGGAGCAGGGACAGAGAGGCGGGAGGTGGATGGAGCTGCGGGGGCTGATGCTGTGTTTTCTTGAGCAGAGGTAGTTAGCACCCACTGAAAGGTTTCAGAATTGTGTTAATAATTAAAGGAGAAGCTGAATTCAAAAGGAACCACGTGTGATCTCCTGAGACAGAAGGGACAAATCTAGTAATGAGAAAAAAATCCCAAAACCTCTCACTAGAGAGCTATTTCATTAATTCCCCCCCCAAAAAAAGGAAATGCTGCAGCTCCAGAGGTATTCCAAACAACGGCCTTGGCTTCGGGGTTGTGGAAGTGCATCCTGCAGCCTGTTAATTGCAGTTACCATTTCTGTCTCTGTACGTGTGCAGGATTCACACGCTGGCAGGGCTGTGATCATCCCGTCACTGATCAGAGCCACGCTCGGCAGGGACAGCGAGAGCTGGCTTGTTTACAGCAGGGGCTGAAGCTGTACCAAAATCCACCCATTCTCATCAGCTCCAGCACATTCAGAAGCAGCTGATAGTTCCCTTTGTCAGGGTGAAGCAAGATATTTTTGAACTCTGAAACAGCAGCTGTCTTGCCACACATGGAGGGGAGGAATCAGATTGTTGTGATGGAAGGTTGGAACCATGAACCCAGATGTGTCCTTGAACTCACATCCTGACCACAACTATAGCCATTATGAGAGTTTCAAGGTAGGAAACTAAATTATTTTGTAGTTTAAATTTGGACTGATTTTTCAGATTTAGAGTGAAAGAAGTTTGATATATTTATATTATGAATTGTCATAAGGGTCAGGTTGATCTAACACAGTAATGTTTTGCCTTCCTCAGAAATATTCCTTGTGTTTTGAGATACATCTTGTAGGACCCTATGTTAAATAACTGGATCCTCTTATTTGTTGGGGTTTTTTTCCAACCTCTTTGGAGAAGGGGGCTTTGATAGAGCAAGCAGAGGTGCTAACTGAAAAAAACCCAGGTGCCTCTATAAGTGTTTTTCTGTGTGTTTTGGAAGTGAGTGTTGTATTGACAAGACACCCAAGTCTTTGCCTGACAAAACTTTAGTACTTGCACCTCCATCTCCCTATTTTCCCCTTTTTTCTGAATGTGCAGAAAACACAGCATGTCACCAGCAATCTTTGGAGTCTTTTGAAGAACACAAGCTGTCACATTGTAAGAAAGGTGTGTGAAGTTTCTTGATTTATTTTTTTTCTTGAACCTCTTGCTATTTAAGCAACCAAGGTTGTGTGAGGGCTTCCAAGTGGATGTGGCAAGAAAGGCTGGGCTTTGAAAGCTGAACAGCTTTGCTGTGTTCTGAACAGCCCAGCCAAAGGAAGAAATCACCGAGCCAGGATGAGCAGAAGCAGTAGCCTCGTTTTGTGGTTATGCACAAGGAGAAACTAAAGTCATGGCCAATGAAGTACCTCCAAAATACTTGCACTATCAGGCAACTGGTATTTGGGTTTTGTTGCAAGCAAAGCTCAGTGCTCATGCCAGCTGAAAGCAATTCACTTTTCATTGGAAGAATAGTTTCTTCCTTTTAATCAGCTCTGTTTTAAGTGATTTCCATTTTTAGTGCCTTAAATAGTCATTTTGGTTTGTCCTTCAGGCAGCCAGCATTTTCTCATGAAGAATGGAGTGGGTCTGCAGCCTTTAAAAGGACAAACAATAGCCTGGAAAACAAACACTTCCATGGCATCTTGTTTTCATAGAGTCTGCAACTCCCATGGGCTGCAATGGAATAAAAATCAACAGCCTCTACCTGATCCAGCAGCTAGAAGAGGCAGTAAGTAATACAATTATTACAAGTAACCCAGTTTGGAATAAAGGCCAAGATTCCTGGGTTTTCATACTATTTTCCCATTCCCAGTATTTCATATTCTATTTCAGCTTAGACAGGTGAGAGACTCCATCTTCCTCTCTCATCAGAATATATCTTTCTTCTTAAAAAGCATCTCTATTGATATTAGGGCTTAAATAAAAAGAGAGAAAAAAAAATCTTTTCTATTTCAGACCCAATGTCCCTTTGTTCTACTTGAGGTCTGGCTTTCAAAACATTTCCTTATATTTGGATAACACAGCCTGATATGTGGGATTACAGAGAGCTGCCAGAGCTACTCATGTCTTCTCTCCCACCTCTCAAATATGACAGCTCAACTCTATTGATGTTCTTGCTGACTGGGTTTTGGGTCCTAAGGCCCTGCTCACTTAGTTGCAGGCTTGAATTTCCCTGTAGCTGTCTCAGATGAGCTAATGAAGTCAGGGCAGGCATGAGGCATTCTTGATTTAGATGCAACTGAATTTGAAATGATTTTCATGCTTCAGGACATAAACAGCTCCTACCTCATGGAATTATAAAGCATATTCTCCCGTGGACAGGTTATTCCACAACTGGCCATTGAATGTTTCTCCTGCAGCAGCTGATGTTGGCTGCTCTCTGAGACAGATGGAAAACTGGAAGGACTGTGACCTGACCCACTGAGGTAAATGTGTACTTTGTGGTGCCAAATGGCCTCTGGATGGAGAACAGAGAAGGATCACTTTGCTTTTTCCAAGTGTGTTGTGGAGTTTTGTGAATGACTGCGAGGGCAGTAAGGCCCTGTCCTGTGGTGCAGGCTGCCATTTACAGCTGAACAAAGTGATAGCAAAATGGCACAGGAGCACTGAGCCTGTAAATCACCCTGCTTGGTGCAAGGCAGGGATTGATGGATTCAAAGCAAGATTTTTGTAGAAGCTGTAGAATATAGTAGAAATTCTATTATATCTAGGAGGCCTTATACCAGAAGGCATTTCTGTAGATGTATATCCTGTACTAGGGCTGTAAGTCCTCTGTAAATGGGTATTTTGTGTTTGGCAGATCTCTCACTAGTGGAAGGATGAAGCACACAGCAGGATTTCTGCTCTCTCTTGTAATTAGTCCTGCAAGGAAGAAGCAGAACACTCCTGAGCATGACTTTCTTGTCCAGGGGATAATTTGGTAAGGATTTTGGAACAGGTGAAAAATCAGAGTGGGTGAGCTGTTTTTCCAGAATAGATCCTGCATAGAGCTATGCACTGAATTTCATCCAGTTGAAACCTGTTCTTCAGTCTCTGCCCAAACTGCTTCTCATTGTTGTCACTCCTCCCTCACACTCTATTGTGGGTCTAATCCTACCAGCTCTCACTTTACACCAGTTGTTTTGATTTATACGCAGGCTGGTGAGAGGTGGTGCAGGTCTTTTAAAGTGCACCAGAAGAAATTCCTCATCTTATGCCAAGGTCTGATCCATGGGTGTCCCCAGGTGTCCCCCATGTGTGGATGTAGAGGAGCCACACTCTCCCCTGTGGTGGTAGAGACAAGCTATGTCCTCTGACTATCCAGATTGTGCCCAGCTTTGAACAGTGAGGGGGTGGAAAACCCAGCCCTAATGCAGTCCTGAGCCAGACTTGCAGAATTCCAGAGCTGGCTCTGGCACACTGCTGGGCACAGGTGGAAAAGCAGGAGCTCGTGGGCACTGCAGTGTACGCACCTGGTAATGAATGTACAATTGTCTTCCATTTGTTTCCTTTGGCCTTTTGATCCCCACAACAGTTTGCATTAATTTTTTCTTTAATTGCTGCATTTTTTCCCTTGGCCTTGGATCGTTGTCTTGGAGATGCACAGGAGACCTTTGGAGAACTGCTTATTACAGCAGCAGGTGTGGCTAGTGCTGACCTGGACAAACCTGTGTGAGTCACCTGCTGATGGCAGGGGTTGTAGGTGTCTGCATGAGTCACTGAAAGTGAGGGGATCCCACATTCCTGACCTCCCAAAGGGAAATGTTAATGCCTTTGGGAGGCTTCCTGTGACTGTGCACCTGTAGCTGCTTCTGTGGAGGACAGTGAGGTTTGCATGGGCAGGAAGCAGGTTAGAAGAGCTGTTTGTGCACTTGTCTGACCAGTGGAGAAAGAAAGAAAGAATTAAGTGGACCAGACTAATGCCCCAGCTGCCAGTGAGTTGGTGAGAGCAGGAGTTTGGGAATGTTGGGGAGGAGGGGGGAGAACTGGAGGGGCATTGGCCTCCTGTCTCTGGACAGGCAAAAAACACTTCTAGAAAGATGAGATGAGACAAGACACCAAAGGGGCAGGACTGGTGTACTTTGATATGCAGAAAAGGACATTTGACAACCAGATGATGGTTTTCAGCAGCACTCGTGCATCTCTTGGTAGCTCAGTGCCTGGCAACTTCAATAGCAGTGCAGATCAACTGTAGGAACATCCCATATGGTCGAGAAAGCTGTTCATGCATTTCTTCCCTCTGCATTACTCTTGATGACTGTTTAAGATCAGACACATCTCTCCTGAGCAGTGATCCAGGCACCTGGCCTTACACTGTTCCTGTAATGTGGAGAGAGGTGGGAACTGTTCCTCCTGAGGCATTGCCTGCTCTGGGGAAATGTGCTACAAAACTCCTCTAAAGCCACCTTCCCTTCATGGGCAAGGGCGTGTGGGGTGACAGAATATGACTGGTGACCCTTGAATAAGCTAAAGAGTACCTTTGCATGAGACCAGCAATTTCCCAGGTGCTTGTCCCATATAAAAAAAAATATATATATATGTATGTGTGTGCACAATTTTTCTGAACTGCTGGGCAATCTCTAAGAAATAAATGCATGTATGTACCTGCAGTCTGGCCTTCTGTCACCAAATGTCATGCTGGCAGACACCTGTGTGTCTTACAGGACAGGAAGGAGAATTAAAGAGAGGCTGCTCTGTCCTTGGGTGCAAGGAGACCACATCTCCAAAGCTATAAAAGATCCACTGGGCAGAGGAACTGCAATTTGCAGTAACCTTTACAACACTACCTTTAGTGCCAATTTCTTGCCAGTGCTGCTGCTCAGGTTGTGTCAACCTGAAGCTCTTTATGTCCGAAGCAGGGACTGTGTTTGCTGGTGAGGCTATTGGTATTTTATGGCTCTATAGAGTGTTTTGGGAGAGGAGTGACTGCTTTGGTCTACTACATTCTTTTCCATCATCCATAATGACAGAATAAATTAAAAGATATTTCTGGACTGAAGTCGTTCGAAGGGGCAGCTCCTCCAGGTTGCCTTTGAACCTGATGCCCATGAAACCACAGGGGGCAGCAGGCAGCTTCAGTGGTGTTTTCTGGTCCCTTTTAGGCTGGACAGGAATCCTCCTGGGCCTGTCATCATCCCAGGTCCCTGTCATTGTCCTAAGGCTCTGGGGTCATACAAATGTGAGGGAAGAACTTCCAGAATCCCCCTGGAGAAATCATCAGGTGGGTTTGGAATGTCTCTAGAGTGGGAGACTCCATGCCCTCCCTGGGCACCTGTTCCAGAGCTCTGCCACCCTCAACGTAAAGAACCTCTTCCTGATGTTGAGGGGAAACTTTTTGTCTTTTAGTTTATGGCCATTGCTCTTCACCCGGGGATCACTGAAGAGAGCCTGGCACCATCCTCGGGCACGCCGGGGCGATATTTACATGGATTGCCGAGATCCCCTCTCAGCTTTCCCTTCTCCAGGCTAACCCAGCCCAGCTCCCGCAGTGTCTCCCCATCAGGTCGATGCTCCAGCCCCCAGATCCTCTCTGTGGCCTCCGCAGGACCCTCTCCAGCAGCTCCTTGTCCCCCTGAGGGAGCTCCCCCTCAGCGCCGCCCCCGCGCTGCCGGCGGCGCCCTGCAGGTGGCGCTGCGCGGCGGGGCCGGGCCGGCACGGGAGGAGGGGGAGGAGGAGGAGGCAGCGAGTGCCCGGATCGGCCGCAGCCGCCGCCGCCGCCCCGCGCAATCCGCCGCCATCCGCCGCGCCCCGCGCCCATCGCCCCTCCGCACCCGGCTCCGCAGGCACCCCCGGCTCCCCGCCACCACCACAGGTGGGTATCGGGGGCCGGCGGCGGCGGCGGCCGCGGATATTCGGGGCGGTGAGTGGGGCCGGGGGGGAGGAGGAAGGGGAGGGAGAGGGAAGGTGGGACGAGGCAGCGCTAAAATGGAGCCGGAGCCAGCGGCTGCGGCACCCCGCGGCCTCCCGGCTCGGGCGGGTCCCCCGGGCGGGTTGGGGGGAGACTCGCCCCTATTTCGCTCTGCTGTAGCCGCCGGTGTTTATTGTGCGAACCGCCCCGCTTCTCCCCGCGGGGACGGGGCCGCCGTGGGGCCTGGCCGGGCCCATCCCCGGTGGCGCTGGCGGGGCCGCCCGGGCTCGGGGCCCCTTGTCCGGGCTGCGGCCTCCCGGGCCGGGCCGCCCCCGCCCCGCTGCGCTCCCCGGCGGGTGCAGCCAGGGCGGGGGGCTCCCCGCTGCAAAGGCAGGTTGTTTTTTTTTTCGTCGTCTGGAGTGTGACACAAAGATATTTTTGTCGCGCCGTGTGTGTGTGTGTGTCTCAGCAAAACAAGGGGGGGTGGCATCCAGAAGGCTCGGCCGGTTTGTTATTGTGCGGGAGCTACAAAAGGGCCGCGGAGGCCGAAATGCGGCTGGGGCGGGGGGGAGTGAGGATGGAGTTTGTGCGCTGGGAGAGCTCGTTTGGTAGGTTTGGAAAGATGTTTTAGGGCTTTTTTTTTTTTTTTTTTTTT